>JAPFBL010000348.1:372500-402500 GCA_026182355.1 Hermatobates lingyangjiaoensis
ACGAGACCTGCCGTAAAGTTCCTGTGTAGTGATATTTATTATCTACAGAGGCAATCCCCAGAATAGGATGTTCACTGACCTAAAAAAGAAGATAAGGTCGAAATTACAGTTGAATAGGCAGGCCACTGAGGATAAAACATTATTAAGCCTTGAGAGTCAAAAGAAATTTGTGGTTCAATCTATATGTAATAAATTTAACATGAAAATATATTATTTAAAAGATGAATCCATACATGCAGTGTGTCATGTATCTATTTCTTGAAGAAATAAATGTATCATCCGAAATATTTATAATTCTGAAGAAAGAAATCAAAAATAGATAGTCAGGTGACGTCTTTGACGGATAGTCAGATGCCGTCTTTGACGTATAGTCAGATACCGTCTTTGATGGATAGTCAGACGCCGTCTTTGACGTATAGTCAGATGCCGTCTTTGATGGATAGTCAGACGCCTTCTTTGACAGATAGTCAGATGCCGTCTTTGACGTATAGTCAGATGCCGTCTTTGATGGATAGTCAGACGCCGTCTTTGACAGATAGTCAGATGCCGTCTTTGACGTATAGTCAGATGCCGTCTTTGATGGATAGTCAGACGCCGTCTTTGACAGATAGTCAGATGCCGTCTTTGATGGATAGTCAGACGCCGTCTTTGATGGATAGTCAGATGCCGTCTTTGACGTATAGTCAGATGCCGTCTTTGATGGATAGTCAGACGCCGTCTTTGACAGATAGTCAGATGCCGTCTTTGACGTATAGTCAGATGCCGTCTTTGATGGATAGTCAGACGCCGTCTTTGACAGATAGTCAGATGCCGTCTTTGACGTATAGTCAAATGCCGTCTTTGACGGATAGTCAGACGCCGCCTTTGACAGATAGTCAGATGCCGTCTTTGACGTATAGTCAGATGCCGTCTTTGACGTATAGTCAGACGCCGTCTTTGACAGATAGTCAGATGCCGTCTTTGACGGATAGTCAGACGCCGCCTTTGACGTATAGTCGGATGCCGTCTTTGACGTATAGTCAAATGCCGTCTTTGACGGATAGTCAGACGCCGCCTTTGACAGATAGTCAGATGCCGTCTTTGACGTATAGTCAGATGCCGTCTTTGATGGATAGTCAGACGCCGCCTTTGACAGATAGTCAGATGCCGTCTTTGACGTATAGTCAGATGCCGTCTTTGACGTATAGTCAGACGCCGTCTTTGACAGATAGTCAGATGCCGTCTTTGACGTATAGTCAGATGCCGTCTTTGACGTATAGTCAGACGCCGTCTTTGACAGATAGTCAGATGCCGTCTTTGACGGATAGTCAGACGCCGCCTTTGACGTATAGTCGGATGCCGTCTTTGACGTATAGTCAGATGCCGTCTTTGACGGATAGTCAGACGCCGCCTTTGACAGATAGTCAGATGCCGTCTTTGACGTATAGTCAGATGCCGTCTTTGACGGATAGTCAGACGCCGCCTTTGACAGATAGCCAGATGCCGTCTTTGACGTATAGTCAGATGCCGTCTTTGACGGATAGTCAGACGCCGCCTTTGACAGATAGTCAGATGCCGTCTTTGACGTATAGTCAGATGCCGTCTTTGACGGATAGTCAGACGCCGCCTTTGACAGATAGTCAGATGCCGTCTTTGACGTATAGTCAGATGCCGTCTTTGATGGATAGTCAGACGCCGCCTTTGACAGATAGTCAGATGCCGTCTTTGACGTATAGTCAGATGCCGTCTTTGACAGATAGTCAGATGCCGTCTTTGACGTATAGTCAGATGCCGTCTTTGATGGATAGTCAGACGCCGCCTTTGACAGATAGTCAGATGCCGTCTTTGACGGATAGTCAGACGCCGCCTTTGACAGATAGTCAGATGCCGTCTTTGACGTATAGTCAGATACCGTCTTTGACAGATAGTCAGATGCCGTCTGTTTTACAAAATTTTTGACATGTTATTCCAAAATATTATTAAAAATTATAAAATAGTAGAAAATATCAATAGATATATCAGTAGAAATCATAAAATAAATATAAAAAGTAAAGATACCTTGAAATGAGTTAGTTCTAAGCAGTGTACACACAAAATATTTCTTTTATTTATGCAGATTTGTGACTCTAGAATATATGTGATTATATTTAGTATTTATTGACTCTAGAATATATGTGATTATATTTTGTGCTTACTGACTCTAGATTACATGTGATTATATTTAGTGTTTTCTGACTCTAGAATATATGTGATTATATTTAGTGTTTACTGACTCTAGAATATATGAATATATGATTATATTTAGTGTTTTTGACTCTAGATTATATGTGATTATATTTAGTGTTTACTGATTCTAGAATATATGTGATTATATTTACTGTTTACTGACTCTAGAATATATGTGATTATATTTAGTGTTTACTGACTCTAGATTATATGTGATTATATTTACTGTTTACTGACTCTAGAATATATGAATATATGATTATATTTAGTGTTTTTGACTCTAGATTATATGTGATTATATTTAGTGTTTACTGATTCTAGAATATATGTGATTATATTTAGTGCTTACTGACTTTAGATTGCGTTATTGTATTCAGTGATCAATATATGGTACATTATTGCATTGAGTAGACATCACTAACAAATATAAAATTACCTGCTCTATCAGAAAATGTCCAGGTTCTTCTGTTCTTGTGAAGTTATAATAGAGGCATTTGCTTCCTGTTGACGTCTTCTGTACAACATTCCAAATTCCTAGAAACTGAACACAAGATTCTATGTAATTTACTTCATAAATATATAGAGTCCAAATAGAACACACATAAATGTAATCAATGAAACCCACTAGCACTACCATATTTAGATTGCCTCGACATATGATTGCCAGTCCACGGACAACTCACAGAAAACAGAATATAAGGACCAACGTCTGGGCCATAAGTTTGCATTTGCTTGGAGACCGTCGACGAGAGCACAATTGTTGAGTGGGATCCCACATCCCTTCCGTTTAAGGACTACCATAGCGTTCTTACGAACTCAGTCGTCCCCCTCCGAAGAGGGAAATACCCGTTCCCCCGGGCCAGGGCTCATTAAGAATGAGTACCAGTATAGGAGCATTTGCCAATAAATGCTCCCACCCACTGGTGGGGGCCGGAGGTCTAGCTCCCCCTTGATGTTATGCAGACACCCGCCCGAGAAGATACTGCTTCTCACACAGCGACACATCACATACGATCATTTGTGTCTACTCTACCTGAGTAAGGAACCACAGCCACCACGAGTCCGACCGCATGACGAGGCATGAGTGACAACCTGATAGTGCGTAGAGATAGAAAAGGAAAAAAGTAAAATAAATAAAATAAAATGAAAATCACTCATGGGCTTGGAACCTCGTCCCCGTGGTACCGACAGTGTTTTAAGAGCTCTCGGGTGGAACTCCGGACCTAAGTCCTACTGAACAGCTATTGGCAGCTGTGTGGGTCAGTTGCCCTTGAAAATTGGAAAAGAAAAGTAGAGAAAGAAGAAGATTAAATAAGATAATTAAAAAAAAAAAAAAAAAAAAAAAAAAGTAGAGAAAGAAGAAGAAATAATTAAAATAACTAATAAATGGGAAAAAAAAAAAAAAAAAAAAAAAAAAAAAAAAAATGATGAAATCCCCCGACAGCCCGCTTGAATCCAAAATTCATAATTACAATATTGGAGAGAGATAGACACATTTGTTGTTTATTAGACTGGAGTCATGAACATATGGATTTAGTCTTCAGATGAATCATAATCAGAGTTTAAAGGTAGTCTATATATTATGGTATTATTATAAGGAATGCGATTACCATATTCTTGTTTGATTCTTAGTTGTATAAGTTTTGTTGCATATTTTTTAAATAATTTAAAAGCTGCTGGGTTATAAATGAGCGTCGATGGATGAGGTAACCAATCTATTCCTAAAGATTGTAGTTTCAAGTGGAAGTTGAATCTTAAACTTTTATACTTTGGACAGAAAAATATCAGGTGGAAGGGATTATCCAAGTCTTTCTTTTTACAATCATTGCAATAAGGAGTCTCAACTATTTTTGCTCATTTTAAAAATGTATAAAATTTGCCATGCCCTGATAAAATTTGTGAGATTGCAAAATTTGGCTTAAAATGTTTTAAATTCATAAATTTTTGTATATCTTTGATGAATAGAAGGATGTGGGAGTTTCTGGTATCCTGTTTCAATTTTTTATACCATACTTTTATTAAAAATTTGTTTATGATGTTTTTAATTTGTTTATAGGTTAGAAACTCCGGATTTGGGATAATCCTATTAATATGAGAGATATGACAGCAGCCATTTGATACTAATTCTTTGAATATAATTATGCCAAGTAAGAAGTATGAGGCCGGCAGCGTACGATTAAGAAGGCATAGTGTATCTGTTGGTATCGTTTTATAGCCATTACAACACTTCAACAAACTAAATCGAAAGAGGCGATTTATTTGATTATGAATAGAAGGAGGGATTAAAGGAAACCAAGCTGTTGCCGCATATGAGATAATACCTTCTACGATAGCTTTGTGAGCTAAATGAAGCTTGGTGTAAGATAAACCCCACCGATATCCTGCAACCTTCTTGAACAATCCAAATTTTCTTATAATTTTTTCCTTTAAAAACTTTATATACACTTTGAAATTTAGGCCTCTTCCAAATAGGATACCTAGTATTTTAATCTCATTAAAGAATCGCAAAGGCTCAGTTTTAATTCTTATGCACGGAAGTCTTTTTAGATGGCCTTTGAGGAGAATGGCTGATGACTTAGCTGGCGAGATAGTTAATTGAATCCCCAACAAAGACTCAATTACTATCTCTATTATATCCTTTGACTTTTCTTCAATTATCCTTCTAGATCTACCTTCCACCAATAAAAATAAGTCATCTGCAAAGGCTATGAAATTTACCTGTAAAGAGGTTAACATTGTAAGGAAATTATTGAAATAGATATTCCACAGTAAAGGAGAAAGAGTAGAGCCCTGTGGACAGCCTCTTGTAAATGGATGCTTAATTGTTATTCCATGGCCCTGATGAACTAACTCTCTGTTGTAGAAATAACTACATAAAGTATTGTGGATGTTATTATTACAATGTAATTTTTTTAAGCATTCCAATAAAATATGGTGATTAACTGAGTTAAATGCATTTTTTATGTCCAACGAGATACCGACAACATACTTATATTTGCTTTTAAGAACTGTATCAATTATTTTTTCCAATGCTTTTGTTGTAGAAGAATTTTGTTTAAATCCAAATTGAAATTTATTAATAATTTTTGCATAATCTATAGAGGTTTCTAGTTTTAATTTTATGTAATTTTCAAATATTTTGGCCAGTGTTGAAATTAAGGAAATTGGTCTTAAGTCACCTGGATTTTTTTTTGGAATAAATATAATTTTTGTCTTCCTCCACTTGTAGGGAAAATAACCAATTCTGAGACAATTGTAAAATAATTTAGTTAAAAATGGAGTAATATAAGTTTTTCCCTCCTTAATCATTTTGTAAGTTATGTTATCTATACCCGGTGCTCTGCCTCTTCTTTTTTTACAAATTATATCATTAATTATATCCTCCTGTGCCAAGTCATCATCATTCTCCTCTGGTAGTCTTGTTGTATATTTATAATCACATGTAATCGGAAATAATTGATACATATGTCTTTCAACCTCTTCCTCCCAAGAAGTATTACTATTTGTTGTCATCCTGCTACATTTGTCCTCCTTAATTATCCTCCAGTATTTAGTCCATGGGTCCCATTTTGGTCCTTGTCTTATAAAATTATTCCAACATCTCATTTTTGCTATCTTAATGTTAATGAAATATCGTCGTTTTAATTCTTTATAATTAGAAACATTTAATTCGTTGGTTTTATTTTTTGACAGAATTCTTCTACTTTTCTGGACTTTTGTTTTCAATTCTGCCAGCTCCTTTGACCACCATTTAGGACGTTGTAGTTTATATTTTATTATTCTTTCATTACATGCTGAAATAATACTATTGGTGAGGTAATCAACAGCGTTATCTATTTTTTCTTTTGTTGAGAAATCTATATTTTCTATTTCTAGACTTGACTTCAATAAATTACAATATTTTTTCACATCCGAAATATTATAACGTATTATTGATTGAATTGGTGTTGTTCCTGGAAATGAATAGTTAAATGTTATTATATTGTGGTCAGAATTTATTAAATGATCATGTATTTTCCAATTGGAGAAGTTGTTCTTGCTGAAATTTTTTGATAATGTAAGATCCAGATTACTACATAACTTTCTTTTGATATCTTTTCCTGGAAAAGTATAAAATTTTGAAGGGCTGTTTAATAAATCTAATGCCAAAGTATTTATGAAGTTATTTAATCTTATGCCTCTTGAATTGTTCATATTATTGAACCACGTTTTATGTTTTGCATTAAAATCGCCAGCTATGATCAATTGTTTTCCTTTGCACCCCTGTATTATGTTTTCTAGGGTATTTAAAGTTTCCTCTATAGGGATGTTTTGATAGCTGTATACTGATACTATGATGAAAGAGATATTTGAGAATGAAAAGCAACATGTAGTTGTAAATTTATTACAATATTGTCTCAGGACACATACATCAAACATTCCTTTTCTATAAACTATTGCTGTCATTTTATTTTCATCTAAAAATATTGTTGAGAAATGTGGATCAAGATTAAATTTTTTATTAAAGATTCTCGGTTCTTGAATAATTAAAATGTGTGGATCTAGAATATGTAGTATTGATTGTAAGCTGTAGAAAGCGTATTGAGATTTCATTAAATTGATTTGGAGGAAGCGTATGCTTGAAGAAAGTTTCACTTTATTCTGTGTCATAGCAAATATTTGACAAGAGTGTATTACGATATGCTAAGAAAATGGGGCATGTTAAATCTTTGGCTGTGTGTGAACTCTTACAGTTAGCACATTTAGGTTGCTGTTGTATGCTTCGACATGATTTTCTATCATGACCTTTCTTCCCGCAATGTCCACAGACTATTTTATCGGTTTTACATTCTTTCGCTGAATGTCCATACATTTGACACTTAGTACAGTGACGTATATGTAGGTGGTCCTTATAGTAATAGGAACCCAGTCCATAGAATATCCTATTTTGGTTGTTTAATAAAGTATTCCTGATGTTAGGTGTGATTTCAAAAACATTGTCATTGAGATCTTGATTTCGTCTGTTTTTAAGTGAGATAATAAAATTAAAATTTTTTTTGAAATCATCTATAGACATTATATCTTGGAAATTTTTCTTATAAATTTCAGTTATTAGGTTTGTTTGAATTTCTTCTTTTGGCATACCAATTATCATTATTCTAGGATTCCTTTTGTTTATTATCTTCGCTTTCAGACCAATTTCCTTTAAACGGGGGTCATTTGTTATGGTTGATACATATTTATTGTCTACCTGAACTACTATTTCCTTTTTATTGGCTCTTGATTTATTGACTTTCAGGTCTAGCTCATTTATTTTATTTGGGGAAATTTCTGTGTCGCTGTCTACATTTGTAAATTTTATTGAGCTCAAATGTGGTATAGTTACTTGATTATGCCTTATATTATTTCCTTTTAATGCTTTTGCATATGAAACTTGTTTAAATTTTTCTTGATTTGTTGTAATGTTTTCTAATGTTTCATGTATCTTTGAAGGCAAATCTGTAAGGGTTTTCTTTGTTTCATTTGATAAATCTTTATTTACATTATCAATATCTATTACTTTATTATTTACTCCTGTGATGTCATTTTGTAGTTTACATGTTAATGATGAAATTTTTGACAATTCATTTTTAAGTACCGTAATATCATCTTGAAAAGATTCTAGTTGAATAGATTGGTTATAGATTGTTGATTTTAAAGACTGGATTATATCTGTGTTTTGCGACTGGTTGTTCATAAAATTTAATTTAATATCTTCAAGTTGTTCTTTTATGAACATAAAATTATTTGCCTGATTTTCATTTTCCAGAGCTTCTCTATAAAGTAATTCCATCTTAGATAAGTAAGCTTTAACTTTTTCTGAAGATGAAAGACTAACCTTTTTGTTCTTAACATAACCTCCTATCATTCCATTTACAGTTTTAACAATATTAGAAAATTCATCTATTCCTGAATGTTGTGGCGGTTTATCCAAATTTTGCGTAGTTTGCTCCAGTGTTTTCTTTTTTTTCCTATTAGTATCCTCATTGTAATTGATATTTGCTGTTTTAAGAAGTATGTCAGAAATATTACATGAATCAGATGAAGAGGATGAAAAAGAATCCATCATTTAATAGGTTCCAAAATCTCTCGATCCTAACTTTAAATAACCCAAAATAAATCAAAATGATTAAAAATGTTTACACTGAACAGAAGTAAACAAAGTGACCAGTGAAAAAACGAAAGTTTTACTTTTATAAAGAAAACATTATAACTTAAATAAAATTTAAAGAACAGATACAGAACAAAATAAAAGGGAAGTTACAATAATAAGCCAATAACAAAGAACCAATAGAAAACTTCAAATTAAAATAAATTTAAATTAAACTGAAATAAAATTAAAAAGACCACTTGCTTCAGCAACACAAAGCAAACAAAGACGAAAACTATTTAAAGTCTTAACAGAAGAGCAAATAAACGCTCGCCCAGCCGAGAAAAGCACAGCAGTACTGTGACAAATCAACCTTAAGGTTTCAACTAAATTAGTAATTAGTTTCAAAAAACTAAAACAAAATGAAAACAAACGAAAACGCTCACTGTGAACAGCAGACACAAGGCATCAGCTCGAAAACACTCACAGTTGCACAAACTGGACCCCTGAGAGCACATAGCTACCTGAGCCGCTCCGCTCAGAGGGCTACCTGAGCCCCCGGACAATTAATAGAAAACAGAATTTATGGACCAACGTCTGGGCCATAACTTTGCATTTGCTTGGAGACCGTGGACGAGTGCACATCGCTACCTGAGCCGCTCCGCTCAGAGGGCTACCTGAGCCCCCGGACAACTCATAGAAAACAGAATATAAGGACCAACGTCTGGGACATAACTTAGCATTCGCTTGGAGACGTCGACGAGTGCACATCGCTACCTGAGCCGCTCCGCTCTGAGGGCTGGCTACCTTCGCCCCCGGACAACTATAGAAAACAGAATATAAAGACCAACGTCTGGGACATAACTTTGCATTCGCTTGGAGACCGTCGACGAGGGCACATCGCTACCTGAGCCGCTCCGCTCAGAGGGGTACCTGAGCCCCCGGACAATTAATAGAAAACAGAATTTATGGACCAACGTCTGGGTCATAACTTTCCATTTGCTCGGAGACCATCGACGAGTGGACATCGCTAAGTGAGCCGCTCCGCTCAGGGGTCTACCTGAGTCCCCGGACAACTCATAGAAAACAGAATATAAGGACCAACGTCTGGGCCATAACTTTGCATTTGCTTGGAGACCGTGGACGTGTGCACATCGCTACCTGAGCCGCTCCGCTCAGAGGTCTACCTGAGCCCCTGGACAACTCATAGAAAACAGAATATAAGGACCAACGTCTGGGCCATAAGTTTGCATTTGCTTGGAGACGTCGACGAGAGCACATAGCTACCTGGGCCGCTCCGCTCAAAGGTCTACCTGAGCCCCTGGACAACTCATAGAAAACAGAATATAAGGATCAACATCTGGGCCATAACTTTGCATTTGCTTGGAGACCGTCGACGAGGGCATATCGCTACCTGAGCCGCTCTGCTCAGAGGGCAACCTGAGCCCCCGGACAATTAATAGAAAACAGAATATAAGGACCAACGTCTGGGACATAACTTTGCATTTGCTTGGAGACCGTCGATAGGTCGACATCGCTACCTGAGCCACTCCGCTCAGGGGTCTACCTGAGCCCATGGACAACTCATAGAAATCGGAATATAAGGACCAACGTCTGGGCCATAACTTTGCATTTGCTTGGAGACCGTCGATAGGTGGACATCGCTACCTGAGCCACTCCGCTCAGGGGTCTACCTGAGCCCCTGGACAACTCATAGAAATCGGAATATAAGGACCAACGTCTGGGACATAACTTTGCATTCGCTTGGAGACCGTCGACAGGTGGACATCGCTACCTGAGCCACTCCGCTCAGAGGGTTGCCTGAGCCCCCGGGCAACTCATAGAAAACAGAATATAAGAACCAACGTCTGGGACATAACTTTGCATTTGCTTGGAGACCGTCGATAGGTGCACATCGCTACCTGAGCCACTCCGCTCAGGTGGTCTACCTAAGCCCCGGACAACTCATAGAAAACAGAATATAAAGACCAACGTCTGGGACATAAATTTGCATTCGCTTGGAGACCGTCGACGAGTGCACATCGCTACCTGAGCCGCTCCGCTCAGAGGGGTTACCTGAGCCCCCGGACAACTCATAGAAAACAGAATATAAGAACCAACGTCTGGGACATAACTTTGCATTTGCTTGGAGACCGTTGACGAGTGCACATCGCTACCTGAGCCGCTCAGCTCAGAGGGCTACCTGAGTCCCCGGACAACTCATAGAAAACAGAATATAAGGACCAACGTCTGGGCCATAACTTTGCATTTGCTTGGAGACCGTCGACGAGTGCACATCGCTACCTGAGCCGCTCCGCTCAGAGGTCTACCTGAGCCCCCGGACAACTCATAGAAAACAGAATATAAGGACCAACGTCTGGGCCATAACTTTGCATTTGCTTGGAGACCGTCGACAGGTGGACATCGCTACCTGAGCCACTCCGCTCAGAGGGTCAACCTGAGCCCCGGACAACTCATAGAAAACAGAATATAAGGACCAACGTCTGGGACATAACTTTGCATTTGCTTGGAGACGTCGACGAGAGCACATCGCTACCTGAGCCGCTCCGCTCAAGGGTCTATACCTGAGCCCCTGGACAACTCATAGAAAACAGAATATAAGGACCAACGTCTGGGACATAACTTTGCATTTGCTTGGAGACCGTCGGACGAGTGGCACATCGCTACCTGAGCCGCTCCGCTCAGAGGGTCTACCTGAGCCCCGGACAACTCATAGAAAACAGAATATAAGGACCAACGTCTGGGACCATAACTTTGCATTCGCTTGGAGACCGGTCGACAGTGCGACATCGCTACCTGAGCCGCTC
Source organism: Hermatobates lingyangjiaoensis (assembly GCA_026182355.1). Lineage (NCBI taxonomy): Eukaryota > Metazoa > Arthropoda > Insecta > Hemiptera > Hermatobatidae > Hermatobates > Hermatobates lingyangjiaoensis. Next base: position 383,643 of record JAPFBL010000348.1, read on the forward strand.
CGCTCAGGGGTCTATCTGAGCCCCCGGACAACTCATAGAAAACAGAATATAAGAACCAACGTCTGGGACATAACTTTGCATTCGCTTGGAGACCGTCGACAGGTGGACATCGCTACCTGAGCCACTCCGCTCAGAGGGCTGCCTGAGCCCCTGGACAACTCATAGAAAACAGAATATAAGGACCAACGTCTGGGACATAACTTTGCATTTGCTTGGAGACCGTCGACGGGTGGACATCGCTACCTGAGCCACTCCGCTCAGAGGTCTATCTGAGCCCCCGGACAACTCATAGAAAACAGAATATAAGGACCAACGTCTGGGCCATTACTTTGCATTCGCTTGGAGACCGTCGACAGGTGGACATCGCTACCTGAGCCGCTCCGCTCAGAGGGCTACCTGAGCCCCCGGGCAACTCATAGAAAACAGAATATAAGAACCAACGTCTGGGACATAACTTTGCATTTGCTTGGAGACGTCGACGAGTGGACATCGCTACCTGAGCCGCTCCGCTCAGGGGTCTATCTGAGCCCCCGGACAACTCATAGAAAACAGAATATAAGGACCAACGTCTGGGACATAACTTTGCATTCGCTTGGAGACCGTGGACGAGTGCACATCGCTACCTGAGCCGCTCCGCTCAGAGGTCTACCTGAGCCCCTGGACAACTCATAGAAAACAGAATATAAGGACCAACGTCTGGGCCATAAGTTTGCATTTGCTTGGAGACGTCGACGAGAGCACATAGCTACCTGAGCCGCTCCGCTCAGAGGTCTACCTGAGCCCCTGGACAACTCATAGAAAACAGAATATAAGGACCAACGTCTGGACCATAACTTTGCATTCGCTTGGAGACCGTCGACGAGTGCACATCGCTACCTGAGCCACTCCGCTCAGAGGGCTGCCTGAGCCCCCGGGCAACTCATAGAAAACAGAATATAAGGACCAACGTCTGGGACATAACTTTGCATTTGCTTGGAGACCGTTGACGAGTGCACATCGCTACCTGAGCCGCTCAGCTCAGAGGGCTACCTGAGTCCCCGGACAACTCATAGAAAACAGAATATAAGGACCAACGTCTGGGCCATAACTTTGCATTTGCTTGGAGACCGTCGACGAGGGCACATCGCTACCTGAGCCGCTCCGCTCAGAGGTCTACCTGAGCCCCCGGACAACTCATAGAAAACAGAATATAAGGACCAACGTCTGGACCATAACTTTGCATTCGCTTGGAGACCGTGGACGTGTGCACATCGCTACCTGAGCCGCTCCGCTCAGAGGGCTACCTGAGCCCCTGGACAACTCATAGAAAACAGAATATAAGGACCAACGTCTGGGCCATAACTTTGCATTTGCTTGGAGACCGTCGACGAGTGCACATCGCTACCTGAGCCGCTCCGCTCAGAGGTCTACCTGAGCCCCTGGACAACTCATAGAAAACAGAATATAAGGACCAACGTCTGGGCCATAACTTTGCATTCGCTTGGAGACCGTGGACGTGTGCACATCGCTACCTGAGCCGCTCCGCTCAGGGGTCTATCTGAGCCCCCGGACAACTCATAGAAAACAGAATATAAGGACCAACGTCTGGGCCATAACTTTGCATTCGCTTGGAGACCGTCGACAGGTGGACATCGCTACCTGAGCCACTCCGCTCAGAGGGCTGCCTGAGCCCCTGGACAACTCATAGAAAACAGAATATAAGAACCAACGTCTGGGACATAACTTTGCATTTGCTTGGAGACCGTTGACGAGTGCACATCGCTACCTGAGCCGCTCCGCTCAGAGGGCTGCCTGAGCCCCTGGACAACTCATAGAAAACAGAATATAAGGACCAACGTCTGGGCCATAACTTTGCATTTGCTTGGAGACCGCCGACGAGAGCACATAGCTACCTGAGCCGCTCCGCTCAGAGGGCTACCTGAGCCCCCGGACAATTAATAGAAAACAGAATATAAGGACCAACGTCTGGGCAATAACTTTGCATTTGCTTGGAGACCGTCGACGAGGGCACATCGCTACCTGAGCCGCTCCGCTCAGTGGGCTACCTGAGCCCCCGGACAACTCATAGAAAACAGAATATAAGGACCACGTGTGTGCCATAACTTTGCATTTGCTTGGAGACCGTGGACGAGTGCACATCGCTACCTGAGCCGCTCCGCTCAGAGGTCTACCTTGAGCCCCTGAGAGCTAACTCTATAGAAAACAGATTATAAGGACCAACGCTGGACCATATCGACAGTTTGCATTCGCTTGGAGACGTGGACGTTGCACATCAGCTAGCACTGAGCCGACAACAAGCTACAGGAGAGTCTAGCTGATGCCCTTGAACGGAACTCATAGAAAACAGAATAGGAGACCAACGTCTGGGCATAACTTTCCATGACAATGGAGACGTCGACAGTGACATGCTACTCTAAGCACTAAGCTCAGAGGCTCTTAGCCTGGACAGACTCATAGAAAACAGAATATAACCAATCGGGACATAACTTGTGCAGTTTGCTTGGCACAACGCCACGATTGTTACAGCCCAGTTTCTGCTCTTATAGGTATATCCTAGCTTAACTTTTAATAGACACAACAAAGATAGGATTCACAACGAATACTAAAGTCAAGTATGCTATACAGCTTAAAGTTTACTTGCACGATGGAGCGATTTCTTTACAGCCAGTCTGCATTCCTTTCTTCCCTTTCTCAAGTTCTAATAGAAGAAACAAAACCCCACCTTGTAGAAGCAGCTAATCCCCTTTCTAGTAGCTCAGCTGAATGCGAACTCAAACAGTTCTTATAAACCATCCACTATCCTTGAAAATAAGTCAGCCGGATGCAGAGTTTAGCACAGGGGTTCTCAACCTTGTGGACTTGTGGGGCTTGTTTGCTTGTGGACCCCCTAAAAGCTACTTTTGGACCCCTAAAAGTTACTTTTGGACCCCCTAAAAGCTACTTTTGGACCCCCTAAAAGCTACTTTTGGACCCCCTAAAAGCTAATTGTGGACCCCCTAAAAGCTACTTGTAGACCCCCAATCCCCCCCGGATACTTAAAAAACATATTTATACGGATTTATAAATAAATATTTGTTTTTAGGTAAATGAAAATCGTTAATTATGAAATAATTTCATTACATCTACAACGCATGCGAAAATACAAAAATGTTTTTAAAACAATAACAAAATATTTCTTCATTTACATTTTATAAAGAACCCTGAAATAAATTGTAACAGAATCAATTTTGAATGTACCATAAAGAGATGTGCAATAGAAAATTTTAAAACATTGGAACATTTTAGGCTTTATATTTTAATTATGTGTGAATATTGTACGGCCAAAGCTTACTACGCTTTGTTTTATTTTTGGTTTGCTGATGAATTCATTTAAACTTAACATAGAGCCCTAACCACGTGTCATGGACCTTCAGAATACTACTTTCCTCATGGACCCCCAGTAATCCTCTGTGGACCCCTGGGGGTCCATGTGGACCACGTTGAGAACCACTGATTTAAACTTAACATAGAGCTCTAACCACGTGTCATGGACCTTCAGAATACTACTTTTCTTATGGACCCCCAGTAATCCTCTGTGGACCCCTGGGGTCCATGTGGACAACGTTGAGAACCACTGGTTTACCACAACACCAGTTCCAAAACTATTTGGCCAAACTCGTAACGAATACATCACCAATACTCTCCCAGTTTGTTTCTTATACTCCTCAACTTTTCTCTGTTGTTGATGACTTGTTTCCATGGAGACCACCTGTTTGTCTTCATTCGAGATAAATTATCCCGAAACAGCTGAGCATCACTAATCCAGGAATTCGTTACTGATTAGTAGTAGCCTGTTCTGGTCACCGGTAAAAGGTTCACACTAGCCAAAGAAATTGTTATTTTTCTCGTTACAACGGACAAGTAAAAAAAAAGCGCCAATTTACCTTGAATCCCGCCAAGTAAATTAATTTAGCGAAACATTTTGTGGCAAAAGGCTTAGTTGCCTGTCTACTAATTTAGCTTGTACTACCCTGCTGTGCATGTTTAGCTGACCCCTGACCCTTGAGAAATTCACTTAACATTTTTATTTGTAATTTTATACACCAACGTGATTCAGTCTTAGAGAACAATTTTTCGAAGCTTCATTAATATAAAATACTAAACAAAAAATATAATAAATTTCTAAATATTAAGAATATCAAAAGTTAAAATAAACAATCACAGAGTAAACTATGAGGTTTAGTAACCTCCCATGAGATGGATATGTATAAAGATTACTCCTTGATTGTTTAATAATTTTATTTAGTCAATAATTTTCACTAACATAAATCAAAAAGGACATTTTTTTCTCCATTGAATCATATAAGTTAAAATTTAATTCCTAAGTTTTTTTATATATATATATATATATATATATATATATATATAATTAAAAGAAACGGTCCAGCGGACTTTTTTAAATAAAATAAATTCAAAACGATGGAAACACACAGAAAGACACAGAGATAACTCACATCGATATTTCCACCATCGTCGTCATCAGCAGGTGTGAAGAGCGAAGAGTCCCGCAGGAACGCAGGGCGGTGACTCGCAGGCCTTCCTGCGGGACTCTTCGCTCTTCACACCTGCTGATGACGACGATGGTCGAAATATCGATGTGAGTTATGTCTGTGTCTTTCTGTGTGTTTCCTTCGTTTTGAATTTATTTTATATATATTTTATATATTAATATGGTTGGTTACCTTGTTCATATCAAATCCGGACATTGGCTCAACATTGGGACATTCACCTAAATGATAAGTATGAGAAAATACTCCAACCACCAGTGTTGCCAATATAACTGACCCCAAACTTAATAACCTATAAAACAAACAAAAAACAGTCAAAGTGATGTAAACAATGCTGAATAAACATATAAGAATTTTTAATTCACATTTGAATATATACTTAGTGGAGTATTGAGATTTTCATGTATCTCATTTTAAAAAAAAAAAATTTTTATTTAATCTAATTACTTCTATTACCAGAAGAGATTCACTAAATTTTATTATATATATATATATGCTTTTAAAAACTGGATGTCTGTTTCCACTTGATTTAATTTTGTCTTATATTTTTCCAAAATACGAAATTTTTTCTTCAACTCAGAACTCAACTTAAAAATTAATTCACCATAATTTCTTGTTTTATTATTGAACATGTTTCGGTGTACGTTCACCATCTTCAGCAAAACACACGATTAATTACAATTACCTTAACAAATGAATCTAATAGTTAAATTACATATCAAAAACAATAAGTGAACAAGTTAACTAAGGTTACACTGACAGGTTAGGGGTTGTCAGTGTTGGCAAAACTAGCCCTAGGTTTCCAAACAAGCGCAACTGGTTGGCAAAATTACCTTTTTGATCGTTCATTCTAGAGCTTTTTCTAGTATGAACAGCGCTTCTAATATCCTGAGTCTTCTTCCGTCCTTTTCTTTTGCTATAATTCTAGTATTATTCACCATAGTTTCCCTCGAAATTTTTGTTTTGTGAATCTTTTGGAAGTGTTCTTTGGGGGCTCCTGAAACCAGATGCATCGTCAGCCTCCTAGAAAGGGTAGTAGTTGTTGATCCTATATATGAGTATTTTTGGAATTCACAGTTTCCCAGTGGACATTGAAACTCATATACTAGGTTCGTTTGTTTCAGCGGCTGTTTCTTTTCATGCTGGTTCCTTATAATCAGTTGCGTGGTGGTTTTGTTCCTATAGAAAATAATAAGCTGGATCCTGTCTTCTTGCTTTTTAACCTTGATATTGTTTTTTAATATTGTTTTAATTATTCTTTCGTCTGTTTTATAGCTGTCCGAAAATTGGTTTTCATAGTATATCTTGTAGGTAGTTTGCTTTGTTACTTCATCTCCCTCATTTTTTTCTTTCTTCTGATTAATATAGTTTTTAAGAGTTTCATCAAATTCAAGAGTTTTGCCAACACTGACAACCCCTAACCTGTCAGTGTAACCTTAGTTAACTTGTTCACTTATTGTTTTTGATATGTAATTTAACTATTAGATTCATTTGTTAAGGTAATTGTAATTAATCGTGTGTTTTGCTGAAGATGGTGAACGTACACCGAAACATGTTCAATAATAAAACAAGAAATTATGGTGAATTAATTTTTAAGTTGAGTTCTGAGTTGAAGAAAAAATTTCGTATTTTGGAAAAATATAAGACAAAATTAAATCAAGTGGAAACAGACATCCAGTTTTTAAAAGCATGTATTGAAGAAGGACTGCTCCCAACTTTTACAAATATATATATATATATATGTATATATTGTAAACAGGAAAACGATCCAAAAGGACAACAAACGTTTCACGATGAATCACAAACACAGAACTAAGGAACAAACACACTTACTGTCTCTAATTTTTGGTTGAACCGTCATCAGGAGAGTTGAGAAAGGGACACCAAGCGCACTTGTGAAAAATTATGCAAGTGCACATCATAAGAAATTCAAAAAAAATTACTTACTTACTTACTTTTGAATTTTTTATGATAACTGTAAAGTACATATGACAAATGTCCATTGTTTTTTTTAGTTTATAGCTCTGAAGATGTCTTAAAATAAAGACTAAACCTATCTCAACTCTCTTGATAACCAAAAAGAATCAACCAAAAATTAGAGACTGTGTGTTCGTGACTTTACTCTGTATATATATTGACAAAAGTATCGACAGTAGAATAGAAACAAAACTAAAGTTTATCAGAACTCAGTCAGTTCTTCATAGTTTAATTTGAACCTGAAGTACTGACCGAGTCTTATATATATATATATATATATATATATATATATAAAGTGAAAGGTCCGTGTGGACAATAAACACTTTAACACATAGAAAAGAACACAGAAAGACACTACAGAACTCACTTCGATATTTCGACATCCGTCGTCATCGGGAAGAAGTGCGAAGTACTCGCGTTGAGAAGCAAACTGCTACTGGCCTCCAGAGTAACTCGTGGAACCACCGCAATGCTGCCCCCCAGCGGAGGAGAGGAAAAATAGAAATCCCTCCAATATTTATTTAGAAAACAAGATAAAAAATATATAAAATACGAAATAATAATAATAAAAAATAAATAATAATAATAATAAAATAATAATAATAATAAAATAATAATAAGGGTACAAATCCTCAAACAAATCCCCGAGTCTAATTCCCATGTCGCCTTCAGAGCTTCCGAAGAGGCATTCATATGCCTCCTTGGGGCTCGTTCTCCTCCTGGTCTCAACCTGTACCGTTAATAATTTTTTATTTTATTATTATTATTATTTTATTATTATTATTATTTATTTTTTATTATTATTATTTCGTATTTTATATATTTTTTATCTTGTTTTCTAAATAAATATTGGAGGGATTTCTATTTTTCCTCTCCTCCGCTGGGGGGCAGCATTGCGGTGGTTCCACGAGTTACTCTGGAGGCCAGTAGCAGTTTGCTTCTCAACGCGAGTACTTCGCACTTCTTCCCGATGACGACGGATGTCGAAATATCGAAGTGAGTTCTGTAGTGTCTTTCTGTGTTCTTTTCTATGTGTTAAAGTGTATATATATATATATATATATTCGCGCTCCGTTCTTCGACGTGGGGAGATCTCTCTCACTTCGTCCTCTCTTCTAGTCTACTCTCCTGATGACGAACAACAGTTCGAAATATTGAATTCTGTAAGTTTTCTTTGTATTCTTTTTTCTGTGTCGTGCTTTGTGTAATTTAAAGTTATATATATATACAAAACTAAACTTTATCGGGACTAGGTCAGTTCTTCAGGTTCAAATTAAACTCTCATTGCCAACGTTTCGGTCTTTATTTAAAACCTTTTTCATAGGCAGAAGAATAAATTTTGAAACAGAAAAAAAACATTAAACATTTGAAACTAAGTCTTACATTTCAAATTATTTTACAAAAAAAATAGTATGTGGATTTTAACAACAACTGTAGTCTGAATGAACACGTGACACAGTGTCATGAAAAATCAATGTTGTTAAGAAATATTATTGAACCGTCTCTAATTAAATTTAATAGATCAAATATTATAAACATAAGTAACGGTTTCTTCAAACTTGATACTTTCGTCACGAGGGCAATAGCCTCTTCAAAGAGGGTTGACAGCTAGCGGATAGCTTTTACTCTTTCTTACTGTACTCATTTGTTTCCCCAAACATCCCTTTCTGGACATTAGTCCATTCCTGCGCTTTCACCCTTTTAAAATACCACTCTTCCCTCCCACTCTTCTCAACTCCTCACCAGATGTTTTCTGCATCTAGTGTTTCAGTTGGGTTTTTGACTCTGACGAAGACCGCTTGTTACGGTTGAAAGATCTTAGTCTTGTTTTCCCATTTCATATTGTGGTTTGAACATATATATATAAAGATTTCACAAAAAACACATGAAATAACAATCAATGATCAAACCACAATAAGAAAATGGGAAAACAAGACTAAGATCTTTCAATCGTTTGATACGGTTGAAAGATCTTAATCTTGTTTTCCCATTTTCTTATTGTGGTTTGATCATATATATATACTTTGAAACAAGAAAGAAACACGAATGGAAAACAGACACTTAGGACTAATTTTCAATATTTCCATCCTTTTAATGGTTGTTCTCAGAAAAGGAAGTCGAGTGTCGAGAAGACGAAGCCAACTTACAGTTTACCTTTTGATACATATATTTAGAGTAACTATAAGTAACAATAAACAGACATAGGCACTCTCTAATTACCTTCGCTAATTATAGGTGTAAATGTCATCGTGTGAGAAAAGAGTGGGACACTAAACTCACCTCCAATTGTTGTTTCAGTGGGACACTAAACATATTCTTTTCAATCCTTACGTCAGTTAAACTGAAAATTAAAAACTGTAAATGTGTTTCTAATTTTTCTTTTTTTTTACCTACATTGGAACTCTATTTGTCGTTTTCGGGGTTAGACACAGGCATAACTTACTTCTATATCATTAGTTGTGCAATCCATAATTGTGTGGTATTTACTCATTCTGAGGTAAAATGGATATACCAACAAAAGTCTCCACACAAATGAAGTTTTATTCAAGGCGTTTTGAACACTTTGTGTTCATCATCAGGAAGACACCAAGGATGTGGTGCTGACGGGCTGGTCCAGTGAAAACAACCCACTTGACCAACAACTGTTGGTCCAGGTTGTTTTCACTGGACCAACCCGTCAGCACCACATCCTTTGGTGTCTTCCTGATGATGAACACAAAGTGTTCGAACGCGTTGAATAAAACTTCATTTGTGTGGTCATCACTCTTTATTTCGACAATCGTCGTCATGAGGCCTTTATTATCATCAGTTATCGACCTGCCTTCCTGCAGGACTCTTCGCTTCCTGATGACGACGATCGTCGAAATAAAGAAATTAGTACGTCTTTAAGATCAGGACTCGGTCAGTTCTTCAGGTTGAAATTAAACTCTCATTGCCAACGTTTTGGTCTTTATTTAAAACCTTTTTCATAGGCTTACAAAAAACACCTTTTTGTTGTAGGCCTACAAAAAAGGTTTTAAATAAAGACCGAAACGTTGGCAATGAGAGTTTAATTTCAACCTGAAGAACTGACCTATTCCCGATAAACTTTAGTTTTGTATATATATATAAATGCGAGAGAAGTAGTTAGAGTCGTAAGACCTAAACCTCAAGAATCGTATAACATATATATACAAAGTTTACATGCATATCGTATATGATAAAAGCGTACACATCACAGTCTGTAATTAAATGTAAGACGAAAGGTATGAATCTCATCACGAGTCGTTCAACATGTATAAAAAATATTTATAACGGTTTAAATATTGAAAGTTTTTTGAAGTAAAAGATTCTGTAAATGTTACCTTGACATGACTGGTTGTCGTTATCCTTTAAGAATGAACTAAACTGGAGATTGAATCCTTCTGAACTGTCCTTTGGTCTAAAGCTATGACAGTTCCCCCCACCCCTACCAAGACGCCATGACGTCATCCTTCCCACCATCTAATCAAACCAACTCAGCCTAAACCTATAGAATTACATTGCCTCACTCACTCTCTCTTCTTGCTCTATTATATGATTTCATCTCTTTCTTGCGCTTCTATTCCATTCCTGCTTCCTTGAAATTATAAACTGTCTTAATAATGTGTTAACTTGACCCGCATATAAATTATCCTGGGAAAGAAGGAAACCTCATCCTTCCAGGAAGGCTACTAGTGAACAGGAATTAACATCAGAGAAACATTATTTATTCTAGGAACATTTTTCAAAACTAATTCTCCAAACCACTTCATTAATAATTTAATTATTAATTCTAATTTTTTTGTTAAACCTGTCATAAATATGTTTATTTTAGAATAATATAGATTAAAATTAGTATCAATTTTGTAATATAGAACAAAAGCCTCAATTCCTCAAATTTCAGTATTACCTAAAGATAATATGATTCCATAAACACAAAAAATCTGAAGTGGCCTACACTCAACTTTACTATAAGTAACTTAATATCAAATTTCTTGAGTATACAACACATAACGTCTCATTTAAGCATAACATAAACATCTAAATGGGATATGATTATTAGTCTTTCATTCCTGAGGTAGTACAGATGGTGATTGAAGGACATATCAATATATAAGCTTATTTTTGTACATCACACAGCTGATGCAAATAATTTCATTAGTTTAACTACAGCATTAATAACATTTTTGAAAAACTAAAGTGAACATTTCTTGATACGAAATATTCTCCTACAAGAGAACGTGGCTTTTGTTCAAATAGCCAGTGGATTTCATACATCGTTTACTTGACATCCTTCTACATTGAATATTAAAGTAAAATTTTCAAATTTATAACAGGAAAATACCCTTATTTTCTCTGAAAAACATCATAAAAATCGAAGAAAAAATGTTGTTTTAAGATGATTTATAATTAAAGATGTACGATAATTACATTTATTAATCCCTAAACGGAAGATTTCAATTTTGAATTATCTTTTACATTTTTGGTTTTTTATAGAATTATTATAATGGGAATTTTATGGCTTCTTAGTATTTAATAAGATCATTTTCCTTCCCCTTTGTCAAATAACATATATACGATTTTTTTCTGAGTGAGTGTTATCATTTTCCTGCACAATATTATTCCTCTTACATCTCATATAAGTTAATAAACAATTAAATAAACACTCACCCACCCACCCGCCCACCCACCCACACACTCAGACATCATCGAAAAAACTTCATAAAACGACTTCTGGGAACTCAAAACATGTAATTCCTTCAAAATCTCGAGATCGAATTTTTTCACGATCACTATATTTTACTTATAGTAAAGTAAAAACTTACATATGATATTAAGTTTTGTTCAAGAGTGCAACTTATAAATTGATATGAACTTTTTATAAACTTAAATCAATTAATTTGAAGTGGCCTACACTCAAATTTACCGTAATTAAACATAATATCACATTGACAACTTGAAGAATTAGTTTAAAATTAGTAACGGTTAGGTTGCAGTGGCAGTCCCACAAGGGAACACACGTAGGCCAAGCATTGGCCCTTTGTGATACCACACAATGAAGATTGATTCTACAGTGGGAGTCCTAAATTTTGCCTAACTCAAATGTATTTATAGTAGGGATCTTTAACGAGTACCTGACATCGTACAGTCTCGGGACCGACTGGTTAACGTCCTTCTCCGAGGGACGACGTGCTCAGATTTATTCACCTCCCGCATGAATAAATCGAGGGCCAGGTGAGGATTGAACCCAGGTCCTATCAGTTCAGAGGTGAACACGTAACCACTAAGCTAGCTTGGCCCCCATTAGTAACGGTTTTCTAGTATAGAACGAAAAAGTCATTCCTGATAATTCAAAATTTCCTCCTTGATATAAGATTCATAAACACTAGAAATGTACATCTAATGTTAAGTTTTGTTCAAGGGTGCAACATATAGATTAATTTAGAGCGTTTTATTAGCCAAATCCATCATAATAAAGAAAGCATAAAGAAATTATATGTATGATTGGTTTTTTTTTTTAATGTAAGAATATTCTTCTTAAATCTCGTATTAAGTTATTAAAGCATTTCAAATTTTTGTCATTGAACTTTTAAACATCTACTATATTTCAGTTGATTCATTTAAACAATTTTTAAGTCAATATAAACATTGGTGGTATTCAAATTTTTTAAGAACCGGTTCTTACGAACCGGTGCTTAAAATATTATGAGTTCGCAAAAACTCAATTGTTTAGTTATATATAGGCTATATACATGCGCAAATTACATTGTCATACATGCACAAGTTATGTGAGTCACGCGACACTTGTGGAGTTTGATAGTGGGCTATAATTAATACAGGTCTGAATAGGGTTTACATAATTTTAACAACCAGTTCGCCGAACTCATAATATTTTAAGCACCGGTTCGCACGAACCTGTGCGAACCGGCTGAATCCCGATGAATCCCATCACTGAATATAAATAAATGTAAAACTAACAAGTATAGATTCTTTTATATAAAGTATAAAATTTTACGTTTCATTTAAAAAAAAAATGTTTTATTTGTTTTAAAAACCTGAGAATTTCTTTTCATTTATTGATTTTGTCGCTTTTTGATTGTTTGAAATATTTTTTGTATGAAATACGAAAATTTCAAGACTCTAGGGTTTAGTAGTTTACGAGAAAAAAAAACTGTTGTCTAAAATCACCTTTTTGGCCAAAAAAGTGATGTTCCCTATTATGCATCATTACTTCAAAAATTATACAGCAGATTTTTATATATATATAAATAAAACTAAATTGATATAAATTTAGTTATGCTTACTTCACGGTACACTATGAGGAGCATTTACGTGTACAATGTCAATTTGATTCATCAAAGATTTCGTAGCGTGTACACAAGCAGCATTTGAGGACCCCCCCTGTCACAGACAACATCGAAAAAACGTCGTAAAACGTCTTCGGGGGACCCCAAAAACCTGTTAATCCGACAAAATTTCGAGATCGAATATACTTTACTTACAGTAAAGTAAATATATACAGTATTTTTTTAGGTGCCTTGATATTGTAGCAAGAAGGTAGTGTTAGTTGATTTTATTACTTTACTATAAGTAAAGTATAGTGATAGTGAAAAAATTTGACGGAATTATATTTCTTGAGGTCCCAAAAGTCTTTTTATGATGTTTTTTCTATTTTGTGTGTGTGTGTGTGTGTGTGTGTGTGTGTGTGTGTGTGTGTGTGTGTGTGTGAGTGTGTGTATGTATGTTGTGTGTGTGTGTGTGTGTGTGTGTGTGTGTGTGTGTACGTGCGTGCGTGTGCGTACATGAGTGCGTGTGTGTGTGTTTGTGTGTGGGTGCGTACGTGTGTGTGTGTTTGTGTGTGTGTGTATGTCTGTGTGTGTGTGCATGAGTGCGTGTGTGGGCCTCATGTGTGTGTGTGTGTGTGTGTGTGTGTGTGTGTGTGTGTGTGTGTGTGTGTGTGTGTGTGTGTGTGTGGGTGTGTGTGGGTGAGTATGTTAGCATTGCTCGTTTTTTTTGTTTTTAATTTGTTCGATTTAAAAAACTGAGTCCTACCTATCCGCATACTAAATAAGACGAAGGTTTAGAACAAAATCAAATTGAGATCAGTATCTAAAGGTGCAAAACGTAAAAGAAACTCCAGATCTAATGACAGTTATGAACTGTACTAATCATATTTTCTACTATTCTATAATTCCTAATAATATTTTAGAATGCAATGTGTCATCTCTGAATTTTCGTAAAATACCAATCAAAGACGAGCATGTCTCCTAATATGTTAGAAATGAATGAGATTTGTTGTGTTATCAATTTTGTGTCATTCCTAAAGCTGGGTATTTTATTTTGATTAGATACTAAGCCGGAATGAGTCAACCACTGATAGATTTAATTGAAAATTAATATTGTTGATAACATTTAAGATAAATTTAAATGAATCATATCCTTTTATTCAATCAAATAAAATAATATTGTAACAAAAAAAAATTGTTTAAATCTGTTATAATTTGCAAAAATCATCCATGGTTTTATCTTTAAAAGAAAAAAATTTTGATAAGAATTCGTTGAAGCTAATCAGTTATTGGAAAGAGCAGTGTTGCGCAGTGTTTGAAACTATAAAAACAAATTCAGTTTGATGACTCATGCTAGACTGCAGAATTACTTCATCTAACAAGGAATGATTTGTAATCAAGGTGGCACTGGTTCAATGATGCAAGTTCAATAGTTGTTTGTGTACTTTCTTATATCAAGGTTCAAATATCCTGTTTATTTCTCGGAGCTTTAATAATTCTATCTTTTAGTATAGAGTTTTTTTAAACTTTTTTCGACGCAGAACCCTTTTTGCTTCAATAACTTTCCCAGAAACCCCAGATTCTAATGATTTCATACAATCATAATATAAATATTTTCATATGCTTTTATAAATAGTTTTAAAAACAATTAAAAAGTAATATTACTGCAATACATATATTTCGAAGAAGAATTGAAAACTAAAAGATTTTAAGTTTCATATCTTACGCAAATACTTAACAACATAAAAAACAATCATTAGTGACTTTAACACAAAGTTTATTTTGTAATCATTTTTGGTTTTATAGTTGTGAAAGTTTGATTCTCATGTCAGACGGAGCATTAAGTCTACTTTGGTATTTAGTTTTTATGGCATTATAAAATGAAAATCCAATTTTACATGAGTAGGTAAGTGGGAAGAGGTAGCAATGTGTGACACATGAAACAGAATTATTAGCAACTTTAACACAAAGTTTGTTTTGTAATCATTTTTGGCTTTATAGTTAAAAGTTTGATTCTCACGTTAAACCCAGCATTAAGTCTACTTCGGTATTTGGTTGCTATGGTAGTTTAAAGGGAAAATCCAGTTTCACATGAGTAGGTAGTGGGAAATGGCAGCAATGTGTGAAGTGCTACTTTTGCAATAGCAGGGAATTCGGGAATCAGATAGCTCCAAAAACTGACTAGTGATTCATCCTAAATATGAATAAAATTTTGGTCACTTCTACTTATGTGTATATGTATTATTCGGTTTCATTATTCACAATAAACACAGAATAAATTCATACCCACTAAAGAAAAAAAAAATTAGAAAATTTTCACTAAATGTTTTTTGCGGAACCCCAGACAATCTGTTAAGGAACCCCTGGGTTCCACGGTACCCACTTTGGGAACCTCTGTTTTAGTAGAACTTTCTGTTTTTCCTTTAGTACTTTAATGCTTATACAAACAATTCTAGACTTATGTTTGTTCGTTTTACCTTTTTTTCGCTATTTTATGTTCAAAATGTTATATATAAAAGCCAAAAAAAAAAATAAAATTTAAAAATGATGAAAGAAAGTTTCGGAAGAAAGTGACTTCCTTTCTCCTTCTTCAGGACAGTCTTCTTCGGGTCCTTAAAGCGCTTGTGGGAGGTTGGCTCCCACTAGTTAGCGTGTATGCAGCATAGAACGTGATACCGAAGTAAGACTATTTACTCAAGAGGGTCGCCTGGTGCCCTTGAGGCTCTGTTCATAATACAGTGACCCCTGAATCATTCATCCTTCGGCACGGATTGAATAACGCCTTGGATTGGGGTTGGGATAAGGGGAGAGGATTTAGGGATTAGGAAGGATTTGAAGCGAAGGTGGTCAGGTCCAGCCCCTGATCACCTTCTCCTCCTCTTTCGTTTGTCCCTGTATATAGCAGGTTAACAGGGTAGCCTGAAAGTCGAAAGTCGGAGTTCAGTGCTAGAGGCTATTAGAGGCACTTAATCACTCCATTACTACCCCAAAGTAGTACAGTAATCCCTCACTCTTCGCATATAATGGGGACCGAAGACACCCGCGAAAAGCGAAAATCCGCGAATAATGAACGTGCCTTTATAAAACCCTCTAAAGCTCAAACAACGACCTTTCCAACAGAGAGAGAGGAGAATCCAGACCTTCCTAAATACTGTACTTTATTGTAAATAAAAATGAAATACAAAAAGAAAAAAATAAGAAATAATTCTGAACAAAGACTAATATGTAGTGCGTAGATTCACAAGGGCGTGGGTGGCGTGGAAAACTATAAGTTGGACGATATGAATTAGCCAATCAAATCAAAGGAAACATCTTTGGTTATTTATTTATTAATTTCAACTTCCATTTTTTGATATTTTTATTATTCTCTTCTTACAATTGATTATGTTTTAATATTTTTCATTAATTTTTAGTCTTTATTTAATATTTTTTAATATCTTTTATTAACCTTTAATTTAATACTGTAGAATATATTTACCCAGTAAGTTACTGGTTGTTTGATATCTTTCTCGATCGTACAAGAAGAATCCTGTATATTTTCTTCTCTAATACTAACTACTGTACTTTTTCATTACGAGTTGTATTTTTTTTATTTTTTACTGCAATTTCAGTTGAGTATTTTTTTATATTTTTTAATTTTTAATTGAATATTTCAGGACCCCGCGAAAACTGAACCGCGAACTAACGAGGGATTACTGGTACTTATTATTTCAATAAATTGTTTTTAGCCTTCGGAATGCCCAACAATTTTTGGCAAAACGTGGCGAGTAATTAGGTTTTGGATCTAATACTCAAAAACCTATTTTCTGAGGGAATATGTTTTTCTTCGACAAGCTAGAATAATATTATTTATTATCAGTAGCAATATTGTTACAGTATTTCTATGAGAGAAATTACAGGTAAAATGATATTCGAAGGTAAAATGATATTCTAAGGTAAATGATATTCTAAGGTAAAATGATATTCTAAGGTAAAATGATATTTGAAGGTAAAATGATATTCGAAGGTAAAATGATATTCTAAGGTAAAATGATATTCTAAGGTAAAATGATATTCTAAGGTAAAATGATATTCTAAGGTAAAATGTTATTCTAAGGTAAAATGATATTCTAAGGTAAAATGATATTCGAAGGTAAAATGATATTCTAAGGTAAAATGATATTCGAAGGTAAAATGATATTCGAAAGTAAAATGATATTCGAAGGTAAAATGATATTCTAAGGTAAAATGGATAAACAAACAAAAGTCTCCACACAAATGAAGTTTTATCCAACAAATGTTGTTTTCACTGGACCAACCCTTCAGCACCACATCCTTGGTGTCATCCTTGATGATGAACACAAAGTGTTCGAAACGCGTTGTTGTTATTGAATAAAACTTAATTTGTGTGGAGACATTTGTTTGTTTATCCATTTTACCTCAGAATGAGTAAATACCACACAATTACGTATTGCACAACTAATGATTTGTAAAATGATATGTTAAATTACTAAAAAATTATAATTTACCGCGAAAACGTGAAAATCTGTAAAAATACGAGTATGTAGTCATTTTATAATCATTACAAGACTACCCGTGTGACCCTGTGTGTCACTCAGACATGATAACAATAGGTATTGAAATAAATTCACTGAACAAGATTGACAGGGATAATTTTAATTGTTATTTCTTGTTATTAAGGCACGAAAACAGATTCTTATATAGCCCAAGCTTTTGATATAGTATTCTTAACATAATTCAAGATATATACACACTAAGTATATTTAGCAAAATAAAAATCATTTAAAAGTAAAAAAAAATCATTTATTTTTTGAAATAAATAAATAAAATATCAGTTTAAGTTATATACACAATATAATATATTTAAAACAAACAAAACTTGTAATCGAAATATTCAATGTATTTACCCAGCATACAATAGCATTAATGAAAGGAATGTGTCTTTATAATAAAACCTTAGAGCATTCGTAGTTTATCTGATAGTTGTGTTCAAGTTTATTCCTAAAATTTTCATTTTTAACCTATAATGTAATAGTTTATTATATATTATAGGCTACCCTGACCCCCTAATGAGAAATATTATTAAATAATATTGTAGAAAGTCGAGGCGAGTACGCAAGCCACTGGGCTACCTTGACCACCTAATACGATTTGTTATTATGTAATACAACTACAGCAAAGCCAATCACAACAAAAGTAAAGATTATAATAATTTCAGGTCTCTATCTCCACGGAAAGTGAGTTGAACAAACAAACAAACTCACGAACTTTATATATATATATATATATATATATATATACGGTACTGTTTTCTGGACCACAAAATATTTACAAACACTTTTTCTTTTTCTCGGAGTTTGGTCAGGGTAAATATATGGAATCACCTTTTTGCCAACGTTTCGTCTTTATTTATGTAATGACAGTTAACGGTTGTTGTAATGTAACAGAACCCAGCCTTCAGTAAGTTCTTTTTTCAATTTGTTTATGATGTTTTTAAAGTAGAAATGACAAATGTCCATTGTTTATTGTTTTTTTGTTAGTTTATAGCCCTGAGGATGTCTTGAAATAAAGACGAAACGTTGGCAAAAAGGTGATTCCATATATTTACCCTGAACAAACTCCGAGAAAAAGAAAAAGTGTGTTAATATTTTGTGGTCAAGAAAACAGTACCGTATATATATATATATATATAGATGATTAATATTAATTACAGTAAATTGATAAGAGAAATTATAAGTTAACTGGATTAAAAATCTTTAATTTACCTCCAAAATGTGTATATCCGTAAAAATATCTAATCATTTGATTGTCATTGTCAATAATATTACTTAAAGTATATTGATTAATAAATTTAGGTAATCTAAAAACAATTGTTTTCTTTAAAAGAAAGCATAACCTTCTTTGTGTGGTTCTAGGCGAAAGTCGTGTGAATCATTTCTTGTTGTTTTTAATATAGCAGGTTTGTTTGCTCGACCTCAAGTTAACTATTAACTGAATGATTCACACGCAGTGTTGCCGCTTCTCTCTCTCTCTCAGTACTCTATTGA
>JAPFBL010000348.1:410000-617500 GCA_026182355.1 Hermatobates lingyangjiaoensis
ACATAGAAAAATCAAAAGAACACACTTACAATCTCTAATTTTCGGGTCTCCAACCGTATCTGTACCAGTGCGCTTGGTTTCCCTCTCTTATCTCTCCTGAAGACGGTTCAATCCGAAAATTAGAGACTGTAAGTGTGTTCTTTTGATTTTTCTATGTTTCTTTGTCTATATTGAACTATATATATATATATGATAATTATTACCTAAGTAATATCTACGCCATATATTTGCAACATATTGAAAATTAATTTAAAATATTTCTCATCAAATAACTCTAATCCTAATTATTAGTTATCGTGATTCATTTGATTTTTTTTCAGTGTTGTCACAATGATTACATTTTCATTAATATTAACAGAATATAGATAACTCCATTGAAATGAAACATTGAATTAAATAGCTAAGTTAATGTATTTAAAAATATATTTTCTTTTAGCAAAATTAACTACACACTGATACAATTTTCTTAAAATATAAAAAATATTATTATCAACCGACCTGAAAAGTCAATTAAATTACTAAATCCCACTAATGTATGTATTATTTCCCTTTTTTTTCTTTTATTATAAAATTATCTATGTAAAAAGAAATTATTTAATATTAATATCGAAAATATAGAATTATTTTTTGTTGAATAAACTCACCAAATTTAAACGTCTGATTATATCATACTTAGTATTTTTAGTTCATGATTATTTCCTGTCTATTGTAAACACTGGTTTGTTTAGCGCCAATTCTCTTTTATATTTTTTCATCATGTCGTCGTTTAATTGCTATAAGCTTTATATTTTTCTTTTAATGAAAGTTTAGAAAAAAAACTGCTATGTATAGCAGTTTAAAAGTTATTTTATTAATTAGATTAAGTGATGCACATGTGTGAAATTATTTTCCTGATTATATTTAAGTGTTGAAAAGAAAAGAGGAAAAAGGTCAGCACATCAAAAAAGAAGTTAGTACACAATTTAAAATAATCTTTTATTTTTATAATAATTGTGTTAAATTATAACTATTAAGTGATAACAAACAAAAGTAGATTGAGAAATAATACACTACTTTATAGAAATGCAAAAAAATGAAAGTCACCTTTGCTAATTAGCATAAGAATTATTTTTAATTAAATAACACCAATAAAACTTTTGAAACTAACTCATTTTAATTAATATACAGTTACAGTGTAATTAAAAACAAGTTATTCCTAGATAAAACAATGTAATAACTAGTTTACTATAAAAAAAAAGAATTTAGAAAAATTCTACAAATATATTATAATTAAATTCTTCTTTTCCACGATATAGTTGTTTAATTTAATGAACACTATATTTTAATGATTTCAGTTCTTGTGTTAACTAATGCAATCTATTATTACAATTAACTCATAAGTAGCATTACTAAGCAAAATTAATAATTTCAAATTAAAAAATAAATATATTTTAAATTTTTCAAAACTATTTTTTTTAATGGCATTAAAAGTTTATTATATTTATTTGAGTAGTATGTGAATTTAATTTCACAATTTCTTTATGGTTTGTACGTCTGTTTTGAACGTCAAATATCTATATTTAGTCAAAGTACGAAAATTATGACAAAATACTTTTAAAGTGTTGTCACGCGTGATTTGAACATCTAATATATATATATATATATATATATATATATATATATATATATTTAATCATAGTAAGAAAACTATGTACAAATACTTCAACGGTGTTGTCTTGCGAGTTTGAAAATTAATTTGAAATTATTTTCTGAATTTTTATCAAATATTTTCCTTTTTATTTATTAATAATGACTTTATCACTTCTACTATATTGATTTTATTTATTATTTATTATAAAAAAGCATGAATTCTTTGCGTAAGCATATATTTCATTGACATACATGGCAGCCTCTGCGTTAACAACCTTTAAGCTGGGCTGCACTTAAGTAAGTATTTCTGTTATTCTCACTGTGTTTGTTGTTATTCACTTGTATTTTTGTGTTATTTAAAAAGTTATGTTTTTTCGCCTGTAAAAGTTATTTTCTTTTGTACATCTACCCATGTTTAAATAGTATGTCTCTTAGACAAATGAAATGGAAGTTAAACACCAGCCCATCCTGAAGTTTTCAGGTCGTTAACGCAAAGGATGCTGTGTATTTCAATGAAATACTTATTTCTTTTAAATATATTATAAAAAATATTTGAGTTATATGAGATATAAGAGATAATATTTTGACATGTAAACAAATTACCGCCAATAAACATAAATAAATTACCTTTGTCTTCCATGGCATGATGGATTTGTCTCATAAAATGCTTTAATAAATCTATATATTGCACTCTTGAACAAAACTTAATATCAGTTATATAATATCACTTTATCTTTGTGAATTGTAGTATCTTTCCATGATATTGAAATGTGATGAATGGACTCTTTCCTCAAGAAAGAAGATTTATGTTTGTTGACAAATATCCAGTTTTTTCACTATTCTAGTCTAATAGTTCATGTTTATTATTTTAAAAAATTAGAAGCTCCCAAATATAAAAGTTTTTAAATTATACTGAATAGCTGGCTTTGGCTTTGATTTGAGTATGTAAACTGGCTAATTACTAATATATTTTTTCTCAATATACATTCATAGCAACATTATAACAGAGTACAGTAGGCAGGGATAATTTAGTAATTATTCTTATTTTCTGTTCATGGTACAGTTGAGTATAGATATTTCTTAAATAAATAACTTAACAAATCAACAGTTAAAATTGTTGAAAATTATGAAAATAATTTTCATTTTAATAAAGCTAATAAATAAAACAAACTGGGATATTATTTTCCAATAAAATGTTACGCTTCCGGGAGTGCCTTTAATTAAAGTTCTAATAATTTAGTTTATTCACTCAACTTGATATTTCATACAGTGATAACTTAAAACAATAAGTACGATTATCATTTTAACTTATTTGTGCAATATCATAAGTACTTAAACAATTTAATATTATCGACATGTGCAAATAATTAGATGACTACTTAATGATTACTTTCAATGAATATGATAGGTTGACTTTTAAATCAGCATTCTTTTTGCTTAACATATTTTGTAGCTTTTTGCTAAAATAAACCTTTGTGGATTAAACATAATATTAAAAAAAGATTTAAAATGCTTATTATGGTTTATTTATTAAGTAATATTATCTGTTTATTAATGGTACATGTTTGCTACAGAATATTTCACAATATACCTATTTACTTCGAAATATGCTATTTCGAACTTTTTTAAATTAGTATAATTTAAGTTGAATGAAGAAATAATAATTCCATTATGTTCTTAAAATGAATTATGGAAGTTATACTTCTTATAATTTAGTAGGGTTAAGAAAACAGAATATTGTTGATATATATCATATTAAAAATGTACATGTTCATACTTCATAAATAATCTAGTATTAAGGATTCTACATTGTATATACAAAACATATTACGTCTTAAACTTCTTAAAAATGAGATTATGTTAATTAAACATTCATTAAGAAGGTACATTAAGTAAGTTAATAAGTTATTGATGATAAATAAATTTCATATTGCGATTGTAATTTACAAAAAGAAAGATAATTTATTTTTGTAATGGGTATTGATACAATTAATATTGTTGTGCATTGTTTAAAAATGATAACTCCAAACTTTTTTTTCAACAGCTTTAAATATTGATTACATTTTCATCACAACCAGTAAAATGCTTGTAGGCATTCATTAGAATGAATTAATTGAAATATGAACTGTTGTTGTTGCTCCTACAAATGAGGTTGCAATAAAACTTATTGTAAAGGTTTAAAAATCCTTCTATTGGGAGACTTTGAATAATGAATTGCAAATATTTTTCTAAAATCTATAATTATTCAGTATACTCTCTTTATAATTTGATTAATGAAGACACCCACATTATACTAATCAATTAATTAAATTGATTATCAATGAATTCGATAATATATTTACTGACAGTACTGTTAGTGCATACTACTTCAGTTATTTTTATGTTGTGCACAAATTATACTTCGTACAATATTTATGTTTACAGTCTTTCATTTAGTGGGATTATTTCTATAGTATAATCTTTTTTATTAAGTTATCAAAAGTTGGTTGTCTGAATGTCCATACTTAGGAATTATATTAATGATTATGGGAAGGATAGCATATGCATGTAGTTCATGGAAGGCAGTCAAATGTAATTTGCACACATGTTTTATTTTAAGATATTTACAAATTTAATATGTTTCATGGAACTTATTCCTGGAAGTTATTTAAAAAAAATGTTTTATTTTAAATTATAACTATTCTCAATTCCTTATTAATGTAAACCAAATAGCAATAAGAATAAAATTTACCACTAAACAGTGTAAAAAGAAAACTTTTAAACAAAATAACTATCAAGAAAATTTCAATTTTTATGAAACATTTAACAAATTTGATTTTATAATGAATTAAAAGAAGTCATAATGGGGTTGGCCACTCTGTTCTAGGACTGTGTAAGTGAACTCTTGGACTCCCTAAAGTTCTTTGCATGTTCGAGCCAGTCTGCAACTTCCCTTCATCAAAGAATCATGGCGGAAAATGCACTGTGGCTTATGCCAAGGTAAATTCAACAATTTTTCTTTGTTCACACATAATATAACTTGATATTATATGTAAACACTAGTCTTTTAACTATATATCAACACATATATGTTAAATTATATGTAATAAATTACAATTTAATTATTTGTTAATTTCCTTCTTTACAACTATTAACTTAATTACTTCTTTTTGATTCACCGATATGAAACAACCCTACAATATGTGTTATTATCATACATTTTACTTATTGAACCGAACCAGTCCAGTAATAGTCTTCTTCAAAAAAACATGGCTGACAATGCACTAAGGTAATATAATGGGATAGTAATATTAACAATGTTTGTTTTCTTTGGAGATAATGACACTTGATATTCTATGTTAATACTAGTCTTTTAACTATAACTTAACTATGTTACAACACATATATGTTAAATTATATGTAATAAATAACAATGTAATTGGTAGTTAAATTCCTTTTTTACAACTATTAAGTTAATTGCTTCTTTTTATTCACCGATATGAAACAAACGTAAAATACATGTTATTTTCATAAAGTTCGATGTAAAAAATATGTTTTTTATTTATTGAACTAAAACTTATTTCAATATTCATTTTGAAGTGTGTAAATATTCATCGTCAAAAAAACATAACCGACAATGCACTAAGGTAATATAATGGGAAAGTAATATTAGCTATTTTTGTTTGTATTAAGAACTTATTAGGGTATAATTATTAGGGGCTCTTTTAGGTATAATTATTAGGGGCTCTTATAGGTATAATTATAAGGGGCTCTTATAGGTATAATTATTAGGGGCTCTTTTAGGTATAATTATTAGGGGCTCTTTTAGATATAATTATTAGTGGTTCTTTTAGGTATAACTATTAGGGTCTCTTTTAGGTATAATAATTAGGTATAATTATATTAGGGTCTCTTTGTAAATGAGTAAAACTACAAGAATTACTTTATGTTTGACATATACCAGAATTATTTGATTATGACTAGTCACAACCATGACTGACAAAGATTCTACCTTATTTTATATTACCATTGAGGTAATGTTAACATGTGTGTATTGTTGCAGGTACAGACGAAAGGATACCTGTACACAGGTTAGTGAGCATGTTATGTGTTTATGCATGTAATAATTTCAGGTTTATGTGTTTAGTTTATTACAGTACAAAGAAAAGCACACAACACTCAACGTCTTACACTGTTTGAAACCCTCTTACTTCTACTGTTCTTCCCAGACAGATCGTAATCTGTTTGGTCTCTGTAAGAGTGATTCTCAAGGGTGTCTATAGGATTTCTAGGTGTCTCTGAGTGATTCAGAATAATATATCCAACATAAAAACTTAGCCACCGTACCTCATCTTACAGATTACATCTCTTTTTGTGAACGCAACATTATTATGAGTGATAAGTAATAGCGATTTTCTTCTTAAGAAGACCTACTCACCTCAAATATATTTTATATGCAGCGAATATGTTCTACCAATGACAAGATGACATTTCTTCACCACTCTAAGTAAAAATTCTACAATCTGCAAGATTATACTTTAGTGAAAACAAGCTATACATAAAAACATTTCAATCGATTTGAAGAAGAAATTCGAGCTCCTCCCTATCCCTATCAAACGTTTTAGCCCCAAACACAGAAGAAGAAGCCAAGGCTCATCAAGTTTATATTTCCCTGGGCAGAAGAAGAAACATTCTGAGAGTAAGTCTCTTCTTTTATTTCTTTATTTTATAATGATTATTTTTATTCGTATTGTATTTGATCCAATTAAAATATTTCTCGGAGATTTGTGTACAGTGTGCTTTCAGCTATTTGTAGAATTAAGAACTCCTCTACTTCAAGCAGATTCAGATCCACTACCCTAGAAACATGTCAAAGGCTTTCCAGGTATATGAAGAGATGTGATTACATTCTTATTGTATTTCTACTGTGTAGGTAAGTTATCGTTGAATACATAGGACTTTTAAACTTTTTAAACCCATGTATGCATTACTGTTTCAATCTACTCTCTTGTGTAACTCATATGTTATGGGACTAGTAATACTATTGATGTGTAGGAAGAGGTTTGGTTACCTGTTTCTTTAATTATATTAAAGGTATATGTGTGAGGTACCTCATGTATGTTGAATGGATTTTAATCATGAATGTTGTTTGATGTATTTAAGTCTTTAGTTACATATATGTTTCTCAACTACTCTCCATGTAGCTGATATATTTGGAGAGTAGAAATGTATTTCAAGTGATACAGAGGTGTTGATCACATTCTTATTTTTTTATTCTAATTTATAAAATAAGTTATAGATCTTGTTTACCATAGATGTTTTATAACTATAAACTTTTGTTTTCAAAAGTATTTCCATTGTTCATCTTCATGTCGTTTTGCAGGTAGAAACACTTTTCAGGTATATGGAGATATATACCAAAATCTTATGTTAATTGACTCTTGAGGTAACTTACATCTGTTGAATAGAATAGCTTATCTATGATATTTAAAAGTATATTTTAGAGCCGTTTCTCTTCTAATCAACGAATAAATCAATTGATAAAGGAATAGAAATACATTTGACAATTCTAAAGAGGTATGACTACATTCTGATATTTAATTATGTATTGTAAGGTAACATTCAACTTAAAGTAGTTAAATAGGTATGAATTCTACAATCAAAGGTCAACTTTTACATATGTATGTCTGTTCTACTCTTCTTGCAACTTATACGAGTATGTTTTTAGGGGTAGAAACGGTTTTGATGTGTATATACAATTATGATTATTCTTATTTTAGTTATAATGTGTATATTGCCTTATAGTTGTTAAGTAGGTATGTGTTTTATGATTTATAAGTCATATTTTACATAGCTATGTCTATTCTACTCTTTATTGCAACTTATATGTTTTTAGGGGTAGAAACGGTTTTGATGTGTATATACAATTATGATTATTCTTATTTTAGTTATAATGTGTATATTACCTTATAGGTGTTAAGTAGGTATGTGTTTTATGATTTATAAGTCAACCTTTACTTAGCTATGTCTATTCCACTCTGTCACGCAACACAAACTATAACTTGGAATGTCAGTAATTTATGTCGGATATTAAGTTAGTCTGTGCAGTAATGATGTCGTATTCGCGATCATGTGGTCTTGTTAGTCATAGTTTTCAATGTTTTTAGTCAAGAGCTGGAAAGGTAGTCAGATAGTCACTGGATGAAGTAATTATTCAGTGAGGTTGAGGAAGGTTGGTGGCAGGATTTAGAGTTTGTACAAGGAGGTTTGGATGAGTAGATAGTTTGTTGTCTTCATTGGTAGTAAGTCGGGTGATGTAACTATCTATGGATTCCATTTTCAAATCATGGTGAATATCAACATTACGGGCGTACCAAGGAGCCCTGGCTATAAGGCGGACACACTTATTTTGAACAATCTGGATACACGCCTTAATTGTTGGTGCAGCTCTAAACCAGACGGAGCATCCATAAGTCATCGCTGAACAATTCATATTTAGGATAAATCAGTCAGTTTTTAGAACTATCTGATTCCCGAATTTCCTGCTATTGAAAAAGTAGTACTTCACATATTGCTGTCATTTCCCACTACCTACTTATATGGAACTAGATTTTCTCTTTAAACTGCCATAGAAACCAAATACCGAAGTAGACTTAATGCTGGGGATAGGAGGCCAGGCTAGCTCAGTTGTTACGTGCTCGCCTCTGATCTGATAGGACCAGGGTTCGATCCTCACCTCGCGTCGTCCCTCGGAGAAGGACGTTAAACCGTCGGTCCCGAGCCTGTACGATGTCAGATACTCGTTAAAGATCCCTACTCTAAATACATTTGAGTTAGGCAAAATTTAGTACTCCCACTGTAGAATCAATCTTCATTGTGTGGTATCACAAAGGGCCAATTGTCGGCCTACGTGTGTTCCCTTGTGGAACTGCCACTGCAACCTAACCTAACCTAATGCTGGGGGCTAACTTGAGAATCAAACTCTCAGCTATAAAGCCAAAAATGATTACAAAAAAAACTCTGTGTTCAAATTGCTAGTAATTCTGTTTTATGTGTTATACACTTGTGGAAAATATGAAAATTAAAATCTTTTAGGTTTGAATTTTTATTCGAAAAATACATATTGCAGTAATATTACTTTTTTAATTGTTTTTAAACATACATACTATTTAAAGAGGCATATAAAAATATCTATATTATGATTATATGAAATCATTAGAATCTGGAGTTTCCGGGAAGGTTACTGGAACCAAAAAGGGTTCCACATCGAAAAAAGTTTGAAAAACTCTTATCTAAAGTAATATTAAATATGTAACTATTAAATTATCTGTAAGATACAATGATTATAGTTTCCTGTATATTTACAGTTAAATTTTAAATATAACTCATTATATTACGCACATTTGATTGATAATACATAGATAGCAATTATAACAGTTTGCCCATGCGCTTGTATGAAGGCATATAACATTTTGATACAATCTTATTATTTTAACTTATAGTTTTTATTGTATTTAATTTTTTTTTAAATATAATTATATATTAGTGATTATTACATGGTTTTGTACAAATTCTTTGTAGGTATCTTTAGATTTACAAGAAGTCTGGTAAGTGGGAATAGTTGCCCTGCCTCATATCTAGGTCGGGGACTTTACTTTCGCTTGAGTCAACTCCAGAGTGTTCGACAAATGAAAGACTGTCAAGATCTATTCCTGCTTGTTGAAGACGAGTACGAACCTGCAACAGGAAGGAAAGAGTTAGAAATTGTGGTTTAACGGTTCGAATGCTTGGTAAACACGAGTAGAGGGGTCAAGGATGATTTGTCTAAATTACAGTTTGTTTAAATCAATTTGTCTAAAATTCAATTTGTCTAAAAACTGACAATTTAGTAGTGAATAAGAAAAAGAGACAGTAATTGGTGTATAATATTCAACTATACCTTCCGATCCATGTGTTCAACAGACACACTCCCAATAGACGGAATGGTCGACGTCCTCCAATCTTTCGTCATGGTATATGGAATATGTATTCTAGAGTGCTTGATAATTTACCTAAAACTAACAATTCGGTCGAAGGATGGCACCGTAGATTTGAAACTGAAGTAGGTGCGCATTTATAAATCCCAACATATAGAGGTTTATAAAATGTCTACAAAAGGAACAAGCTTACAATGAGGTCCAGATTGAGCAGTATGTTGCTGGAGTAGAGCCAGAACCACCAAGGAAACGTTACCTAGATGCCGCAAAACGAATACAGAGACTCGATGAAGCATTTCATCCAGACAATATAGTTGAATACATCCGGGGAATTGCCCACAATTTATCACATTATTACCACAAATAAATATTTATTTATGTTAAGCCTAACATAAATTCCCATTGATTAAATCAATATTTTTGATGCAAAGGATTAGGATAAGATTTAGCTGGTCCAGGCCAAGGAGTATATGGCTTTTAATCCGGCCAGCGGAGACCTTTGAGAAATACGAGTATGACCTTTATTCCTTTAGAGTTAAAGTCAAGTTAAAGTTCCACTACTACCTGGACTGTACTAATACTGTGACCTTGGACCGTATAGTCACTCACTTGATTACTGAAATTATATCACATAATCTTTTGAGAAAGATTTGAAGAATATCATCTGTAAGCCCCCTTATTTACCAGATTTCCTTCCAATTATTGGTTTTGTGTACTGTAGTTTTTTTTCTTTGTAATGTACTTACATTATTTATCAAAATTTTTGTTATTTTTGTAGTTGTTTCTATTATTATTATTATTCATGGTAGTAGAAGTAGTAGTAATAGTAGTATACTTTTTATCATCGCAACCACTACTGTATGTTTATTTCATTATTTACAAGTATCATATTGTTCAAACGTGTGTGGCATAAAAAATTTCGCCATCTTAACTTTTTATCTTGAAATTTTAGACAAATTGTAATTTAGACAAATTGTTTATAGATAAATCGTCCTTTAGACAAATTGATTTAGACCAATTGTTTTAGACAAACTCGCCTGTTCCCCGAGTAGAGTAGGGGGCCAGAGTAGCCCTCTGAAATGGTAGATCTGTGGTTCAATACCCACTCTGGATCCCGATTTATTTAGGGAATGAATAAATTTTAGAATCCCCTCCAGTGGTGGGATTCAATTTTTTTAAGAACAGGTTCTAAGAAAACAGATCGTGTGTTCGCACCGGTTCGTGCGAACCAGTGCTTAAAATATTATGAGTTGGGCGAGTTAAATAGCTCAAGGAAGTTTTCCTGCTCATTGCTTGTTGCTTTAACATGATCACCAGCGATTAGTCTTTTTTTCATATTTTCTATTATTGCTTTCAATAGCTTTTGACGACGTAGGCTAACAAATCTGTGGTTTTCAGTAAACTGGATCTCTTTGAAGCAACCCTCTCATCAATTTCTTTTTCAAATATCCCTATATTGTCAGCAATTCAAATGCTTTAATAGACCTCTTTATGAGGTTTTCTCCTCTGAACAAACTTGTGCCTCTTGCTTAGAAGGCATTACTGAGCAATGACATTTCATTCAAAATATCATTCATTAAAGCTAGGTCCTTCAGAAAATTATTCTTGCAAAGACAGGCAAGCCATCCCTGAATTATTTATCTAAATAAACACTTATTTTAATCTGGCGATTTCAAGAAATTAGATCTAAAAATATTCAATATTTGATTCAGAACTAAAAGTTAAAACTAGGCCTAATGTAGGCTAGACCAACTCAACATCTGCATTGTCATGAGCAGTTTGAGCACTGTAACAGTTATGCAAACGAAACTAAATTATTTAGTTATATATAGGCTATCAATGATCAAACCACAATAAGAAATGAGAAAACAAGACTAAGATCTTTCAACTGTAACAAGCGGTCTTCGTCAGTTGGGTTTTTGACTCTGACGAAGATCGCTTGTTACGGTTGAAAGATCTTAGTCTTGTTTTCCCATTTCTTATTGTGGTTTAATCATTGATTGTTATTTCACGTGTTTATGTGAAATCTTTTTATATAGGCTATATACATGCGCAAATTACGTTGTCATACATGCACAAGTTACGTGAGACACGCGACTCTGACGTGAGTCAGATCTGAATAGGGGTTTACGTAATTTTAACAACCGGTTCGCCGAACTCAATATTTTAAGCACCGGTTCGCATGAACCGGTGCGAACCGGCTGAATCCCACCACTGATCCCCCCTGGTACCAAATGGTACTGCATCACCAAACACTAAAGACTGTGTATAAAAAGTTCACTTTTGTTATCTTCTGTTATCACTTTATCTTATGTTATCTTCTTGTCTAGTGATAACGTGTCTTCTTGTTATCACTTTATCTTATGGGCAAGGGTAGCCCAGTGGCTTGCATGCTCAACTGTTGACTAAGTTCTGAGTTCAATAGTCACTCTGGCCCTCAATTTATTCATGTGGGAGGTGAAATAAAAATCTGTCCACGTCGTCTCTCGGAGAGGATGTTAAGATATTGGTGCCGAGCCTGTACGATGTCAACTATTCGTTAAAGATCCCTACTCCAGCAAACACTTGAGTTAGCCAATATTTAGATTCCCAATGAAGAATCAATCTCCAATGTGTCATGCCACAAAGACACAATGTCCAGTCTATATAAAATATATAGATATATAACATATTAATTGAATCGAAGTTTATAATTGAGAGGTCAAAAGCTATAATAGCCTTCCTCACACTAAACACTTATTGTCATCACAATCCCCCTGAATTTCAGGAATTTCACTCTCTGGGTTAACAAGAATTTCACCCCCTGGAAACCTAAGAATTTCGCTCTCTGGAAACCTAAGAATTTCACTCCCTGGAAACCTAAGAATTTTACTTCCTGGAAACCTAAGAATTTCACTCCCTGAAAACCCAAGAATTTCACTGCCTGGAAACCTAAGAATTTTACTCCCTGGAAACCCAAGAATTTCACTCTCTGGAAACCCAAGAATTTTACTCTCTGGAAACCCAAGAATTTCACTCCCTGACAATCCAAGATTTTCAGTCTCTGGAAACCCAAGAATTTCACCCCCTGAAAACCCAAGAATTTCACTCCCTGGAAGCCTAAGAATTTCACTCCCTGGAAACCTAATAATTTCACCCCCTGGAAATCCAAGGTTTCACGCCCATTGAGAATCCCAGTTTTCATATTGGTGCTATATATAAATATAATTACCTTTCACAATATAAAATATACTTTACTTATAGTAAAGTAATAAGGAAACGAGATGTACCCAAGTACAACTGACTGGGAATAGGATGGAAGTGGAAGAGAGTAAAGAGTGTTCATCCGTTTCATACTGGAAAGCAGTTACATTTCTTTGTTTACTAATTTAAAGGCCTCTGCCTACCATTTAGTGAAAAAAGAATATTTATCAGTTTAGAACTTATTAAGACCTTTTTTTATTAATTTTTGTTCATTAATTACCTTATCGGCATAAGCAATGTCCAATGATGGAGTCCTTGACAGAATGGAAGCTGATCTTCTGTTTGCTCCCAAGGCCTTTTGACAACTGAAAACTCCCGCATAGTGGTCATAGTCAGTCATGAAGATGGTGTAGTCATAACTGCCAAGAGGGTCTGAAAAAGGTTAAAAGACCATGGAAATATGAATGTGACCGTGAAAGTTCTATAAAGGATGGCTAAAGTATTTGTGAAACTTAGGTCGATATTGAATGTAAAATATCACAATGGTCATAGTCAGTCATGAATATGGTGTAGTCATACTGCCAAGAGGGTCTGAAAAGGGTTAAAAGACCATGAAAACATGAATGTGACCGTGAAAGTTCTATAAAGAATGGTTAACTATCAAAAAAAAAAGTGTTTGTGAAACTTAGGTCAATATTGAATGTAAAATATCACAATAGTCATAGTCAGTCATGAAGATGGTGTAGTCATAACTGCCAAGAGGGTCTGAAAAAGGTTAAAAGACCATGAAACATGAATGTTACCGTGAAAGTTCTATAAAGAATGGTTAAATATCAAAAACAAAAGTGTTTCTGAAACTTAGGTCAATATTGAATGTAAAATATCACAATAGTCATAGTCAGTCATGAAGATGGTGTAGTCATAACTGCCAAGAGAATCTGAATTTGAAATATTAATGTGACCGTGAAAGATCTATAACAAAAGGTCAATTACCGAAAGCAAAAGTGTTTCTGAAACTTAGGTCAATATTGAATGTAAAATATCACAATAGTCATAGTCAGTCATGAAGATGGTGTTGTCATAACCGCCAAGAGAATCTGAATTTGAAATATTAATGTGACCGTGAAAGATCTATAACAAAAGGTCAATTACCGAAAGCAAAAGTGTTTATGAAACTTAGGTCAATATTGAATGTAAAATATCACAATAGGTCATAGTCAGTCATGAAGATGGTGTTGTCATAACCGCCAAGAGAATCTGAATTTGAAATATTAATGTGACCGTGAAAGATCTATAACAAAAGGTCAATTACCGAAAGCAAAAGTGTTTATGAAACTTAGGTCAATATTGAATGTAAAATATCACAATAGTCATAGTCAGTCATGAAGATGGTGTTGTCATAACCGCCAAGAGAATCTGAATTTGAAATATTAATGTGACCGTGAAAGATCTATAACAAAAGGTCAATTACCGAAAGCAAAAGTGTTTATGAAACTTAGGTCAACATTGAATGTAAAATATCACAATGGTCATAGTCAGTCAGAAGATGCTGTAGTCATAACCGCCAAGAGGATCTGAATTTGAAATATTAATGTGACCGTGAAAGATCTATAACAAAAGGTCAATTACCGAAAGCAAAAGTGTTTATGAAACTTAGGTCAACATTGAATGTAAAATATCACAATGGTCATAGTCAGTCAGAAGATGCTGTAGTCATAACCGCCAAGAGGATCTGAATTTGAAATATTAATGTGACCGTGAAAGATCTATAACAAAAGGTCAATTACCGAAAGCAAAAGTGTTTATGAAACTTAGGTCAACATTGAATGTAAAATATCACAATGGTCATAGTCAGTCACGAAGATGGTGTAGTCATAACCGCCAAGAGGAT
Source organism: Hermatobates lingyangjiaoensis (assembly GCA_026182355.1). NCBI lineage: Eukaryota > Metazoa > Arthropoda > Insecta > Hemiptera > Hermatobatidae > Hermatobates > Hermatobates lingyangjiaoensis. The sequence goes on from JAPFBL010000348.1 coordinate 424,659, forward strand.
CTAAATTGGAAATTTTAATGTGACCATGAAAGTTCTATAACAAAAGGTAAACTATCGAAAGCAAAAGAGTCATATCTATGAAACATAGATCAATACTGAATGTAAACTGTCATCAAACTTTCATATTAAGATTAAGTATATCTGAAACTTAGGTCAATTTGAATTTAAGTGATTTTTATAATAGCAGGTCACTAGATCAGCTTAGCTCAATTATCAATGTAGACGTCTATATTTTTTAAAGCTTAAAAGGTCAACAAGGAATTTTTGTAGATTAGGTCAATTTTCAATAACAAGAAAGGTCAAAATATCAAGACAACTATTTTTTAAATTTAAGTAATTTATCAATCTTAATTATCAAGACATATTTAAAAGTTTAAAAGGTCAATTTCATAAAATGATCAAATTTTATATAAAAGGTCAAAGTTTATCAGAAGCTTGGTCAATATTTATATTTTTCTTAAATTGAAGGTCAGAAAGTCAAAAACTGTCTGTTTAAAATTAGGTTATTTGTCTATATAAACTAATTTATATTAATATTTTAGAACGTTATTAAAAAAAATTTAAATATTAAAAATTTTAATTTAAATTAAAATTTTTACAAAAATAAAATTTTAAATTTAAGAAGTATTTTAAAATGTTATTTTAAGGAGTATTTCTGAAGAAGATAAGGTCAATATTCAGTAGGAAATGCTTTGAAATTGTTGTTTAGATAGTTATGCAACATTGTTTTCCTAAACTCGAGTCATTTGCAATTATAGAATGTCGTCAATTTAAATTATGTAAAAAAAAAGTATTTGAAACTATTATGGAGTTAGTTTCGAGGTCACTTTACACGAAGGAGTCGAATGATGAAGCGAGGTTGTTTAATACATATGCTAAGTGAAGTATTGTAATTATTTGTCTTCAACAGTACATGAAATCAAACATATTTTGTATATTATGAAGGTTTTTTAAAATCCCCAAAACTGGAATAAAGTATTATTACTATTAACATCTTCTTAGCGTCATATCAACTATTTTTGATACTCTATTAGTATAGTATAGTATAGTAAAGATTTGCTATAGTCGACATGTTTCGAATGATCAACATTCATTATCAGGACGTGAATAACTTCTAGGGTGAATTATCTGGTTTATTATATATACAGGGAGAAGATAGAAGGGGGTTTGTACTGTTATAAAGATTTATTATGTAATGAACCCATTAGTACATAATTAATATAATTAGTTATACATTAGCTTATAATTATCATTATAATGGACGAAGGGGAAAAAGTCCGGTGGAGAGGACCTAGTCCTCTCTGTACGGCTACCCCAGTATTTATAACCGGAACTTGTTCCCAATAAAGAATTTATTCATTCATTCATTCAAGGGGGTTTGTTTTCCTTCAAGTTTAAGAAAAGCTGGGCGTTAATCCTGTGGGGTGAGTGGCCTCTCGGCCTAAGTCGCTACCTGCAAGGGTTTCTGGATGCCCTTGTGAATTAAACAGCTTCAAAATGCGGCTACTGTTTTCGACTTGAATATTTAAGAGTGGCTTCAGTTTTTGGATTAATATAGCCTCTAAAATTCTCAGTTTATGATGCTTACTCTCTTTTTTATTATTTTAGTATTTGTAACCAGTATCTCTCGGGTTAATTTAACATTATGCTTGTCTTGCGTATGTTTTTTGGGGGCTCCGGCCATTAGGTGCATGGTGAGCCTTCTTGATAGGGAAGTGGTAGTCATACCAATGTACGAGTGTTTTTGTGTTTCACAGTCCCCATTAGTATATATACTCGTACACTAGATTTGTTTCCTTTAAAGGTGAGCTTTTGTCTTGGTTATTATTACTTTACTATAAGTAAAGTATAGTGATCGTGAAAAAATTCGATCTCGAGATTTTGACGGAATTACATGTTTTGAGGTCCCAGAAGTCGTTTTATGACGTTTTTACGATGATGTCTGTGTGTGTGTGGGTGGGTGGGTGGGTGGGTCGGTGGGTGCGTGGGTGCGTGTGTTAGCATTGCTTGTTACCACGCTACGGTCCAGAATCTTTGATGGATTAAGTTGATATTTTACACAAAAATGGGCCTCATAAAGACGAAGATCCCTATTGTTTGGGAAGAATTATGCATGATGGGAAAGTCACTTTTTTTGCCAAAAACAGTTTTTTTTAAAAAATTTATTTCTCCTAAACTGATAACCCTAGAGTTTTGAAATTTTCACATTATCTTTGAAGTTACAAATGCAACAAACGAAAAATATATTCAGAATTTTAAAACAACAGAAAATAATTTTTTTTCAATAAAATGTACAAATTTTGACTTATAATTCAATCTCAAACCTTGTGAGAGCGATACAAGCCATACTGTTTGACGGACAAGAATGAAACTATGCCTATAAATAGAACATTATGTGTAGAATGAGTTGAGATATTTTTTTTCAAAATTACATTCGCTAATGGGGCGTTACAGTACGATTTCTGTTTTCAGAAAATGTTTTTTTGACGCTAAACGGCTCATTAAAAAATAATGAAAATTTGACCAAAAATTGAACAAAAAATTAGCAATTCATAAAAAAAAATCATGAAGTTTCAATTACGGGAAAGAGCAATAACGATATAAAAACTCTTTGTTTACACTAGACTAAGAGATCACCTGCTATACTTGTCGAATTTTTTGTATTTTTTTACATTGTTTACATTGACTTAGAAATTTTTTGAGCGAATCCACTGAGATAAAATTGATTTTATAAAGGAACAGTTTAAATTGTTTATTGAATTATATGAGATGTAAGAGGAATAATATTGTGCAGGAAAATGATAACACTCACTCAGAAAAAAATCGTATATATGTTATTTGACAAAGGGGAAGGAAAATGATCTTATTAAATACTAAGAAGCTTATTATTATTATTATTTTAAAGATTAAAATTCCCAGTATGATAATTCTATAAAAGACCAAAAATGTAAATGATAATTCATAATCTGAATCTTTCGTTTAGAGATTAATAAATGTAATTATCGTACATCTTTAATTAACAAATCACCTTAAAACAACATTTTCTTCGCAGTTAAAGATGTTTTTCAGAGAAAAAAAGGGTATTTTCCTGTTTTAAATTTAAAAATTTTACTTTAATATTCAAAGTAGAAGGATGTCAAGTAAACGATGTAAGAAATCTACTGGCTGTTTGAACGAAAGCCATTCTCTTGTAGGAGAATAAATCGTTTCAGGAAATGTTCACTTTGGTTTTTCAATAATGTTATTACTGCTGTAGTTATACTAATGCAATTATTTGCAAATAATAAATTATTTGTGATGTACAAAAATAAGCTTATAAAATGATATGTCCTTCAATCACTATCTGTACTACCTCAGAAATGATAGGCTAATAATTATATCCCATTTAGATGTTTACGTTATGCTTAAATGAGACGTTATGTTTTATATACTCAAGAAATTTGACATTAAGTTACTCATAGTAAAGTAGAGTGTAGGCTACTCCAGATTTTTTTTTTGTACCTACGTATTAGAGTGAGTATGAATGTTTATTTTGCATGTTTGTATAAGTGAGTGTGTATAATGTTTCAGCACTCAACTCATCATATCTATTTTCAAGACATATTATTTTTTTAATAGTAATAATAATCTATATTGTTCGTAACTTAAATTGAAACCTTTTCTTAATTTGAACTTCCATGCCTACTGATTTAAAAAGATTTATTTTATATTTAGCAGTAAATTAATATGATAATACAAATTATAAGCATTACAAATAAGAAAGAAACATTATTTAACATTTTAGTACCACTATCATAAGAAAAGAAATACTAGAAAGATTTCTTGTAAAATCCGATTATGAATACATTATTGTAAATTTTATTTACACTTATTTAGTTTATTACATTTCCCACAATTTAAAAATCAAGTAGTATCATTCTTTATGAATTTCAGAATAATCTTAATTTTTTGTCACTTTCTATTTAGATGCGTACATACGTATATTGTATTCCATTGTTTCCTGAGAATAATTTGCAGAAAATTATAATGTCTATTGAAATAATTACTTATAACATGTTTATAATATTCTATATATTTATCAGTAGTGCACATTTCATTTTATAACCACTCAAAAAGAGGTTATTAGTATATGACTTGTAAAAAAGGTCATCAATGGGCCATTTACACAAAGGAAGAATGAAAATAGCTCGACACAAAACATCTTTTATGTGGAGACTCGGTGATTCTTTGCCTCATTCTAATCATGAGTAAATACCACAAAATAGAAGATTATATAGCTCGTGAGTTAAAACATGGAAGGTTTTATAAACTAAAATTCACAATCTTATGTGATTATACCAGCAATTTTAAAACCAATGTAGGTTACAAGAATAGAATTTAATAATAAGTTTTATTACTGTTCTTCAGTTTTTAACCTTATAATCATTGACTTCGGAAACTTATGAATGTAATAAAATCTATTTGATGGATATTATAAAAACCAATAAATTGTATGAAGGATAAAAAGACGACTATATAATTGATGATATATAACAAGATTTTACTATAAACATATGAAATAAAATCAACGTCTAACCCACAGTAAGAAATCAGGAATAAGACTAAGATCTTTCAACCGTAACAAGCGGTCTACTTAAGAGTCAAATTTCTTCTCTGAACAAATCAGTTGAAATATGACCATGTCGAAGACCACTTGATGCGGTTGAAAGATGGTGTTACCAAATATCAGGTAACGATTCTGGCTAAAATAATACAAAAAATGAGCTAAAAAGAGCTCTTATTTTCCAAACTGAGCTAAGAAAAAGGGTCAAATGGCAATATAACGAATATAACATTCTAAACAGTATTTTAATAATGTTTTTTTGAACAAGATTAAAATTTTGTTTCTCAAATGTAGTTACTAAATTCAATACTTCATGAGAATTTTCGGTCTTTCTGGTTTCATAAATTTAGTTGGTCCCAATTACCGCAATAATGTCAAAAGAAACATCAAAATCATAGGAGCATATTTAATAAAGTTTTAATTCATCTCGTGTTGGCAGTTTACTAACTATTGTTGATAAATTAATTTTGTTTCAAAGTTTGTTTTTACTTTACTAGAAGTAAAGTATAGTGATCGTGAAAAAATTCGATCTCGAAATTTTGACGGAATTACATGTTTCGAGGTCCCAGAAGTCGTTTTATGAAGTTTTTTCGATGATGTCTGTATGTGTGTGGGTGGGTGGGTGAGTGTGTTAGCATTGCTTGTTACCACGCTACGGTCCAGAATCTTTGATGGATCAAGTTTACACAAAAATGGGCCCCATAGGGAAGAACACATACTTTCCGTCTGCACCCCTTGGACGGGGGTTGGCAGCTTTGGTCGTGCTGCGCGTCTTATCCTCAGTTAAACTTGCCCTAGGAAATTTGATCATCTGCTCTTCATTCCTGGAGAAGGTTGATTTCTGATCGGCTTTTGGAGACTTCCCACTCATCTCGCCGGATGCTCCTTGTTCTCCTGGTTAAAATTTCGTTTTCCCTGTGCCTGTAGCTCCAACAGGAGCCGAGAAAAACGCGTTTAAAAGTGGGGGCAAAGTACAATCCAGAAATTTTCTGGATTAGGGGATTGGCCCAGAGGACCGGAGATGATGGGAAACTGTCAGGGGGGGTAAGAAAATAAAAATGGGTAGGGGCCAGGTATATGAAAAAAAAGGAGGGGGGAGTAAAATCGAAAAAACGCAAAAAAGGCTGAAAAATTCGATGAGTGAAGGTTAAGAACTTCTTACTATTGCTCCAAAAAATAAAAAACTTAGATGAAGACGCACTAAAAGAGTGCTCGCGCGCAATGCGCTCTCTCTCGACGAAAAATGAGAAAACATTTCCCACGGGGGATGTTCTGAATACCACCAACGATCCAGGAGTCGCCGAATCCCGGATCTGTTCCGCGACAGGTACCATCCAAGGTAGCATTCACAGGTACATCCACAGGTAGCATCCACAGGTATATCCACAGGTAAATCCACAGGTACATCCATAGGTACATACCTGTGGATGCTACCTGTGGATGTACCTGTGGATGTACCTGTGGATGTACCTGTGAATGCTACCTTGGATGGTACCTGTCGCGGAACTGATCCGGGATTCGGCGACTCCTGGATCGTTGCTGGTATTCAGAACATTCCCCGTGGGAAATGTTTTCTCATTTTTCGTCGAGAGAGAGTGCATTGCGCGTGAGCACTCTTTTAGTGCGTCTTCTTCTAAGTTTTTTTATTTTTTGGAGCAATAGTGAGAAGTTCTTAACCTTCACTCATCGAATTTTTCAGCGTTTTTTGCGTTGTTTCGATTTTACCCCCCCCCCCCCCCCACACTCCTTTTTTTCCATATACCTGGCCCCTACCCATTTTTATTTTCTTACCCCCCCTGACAGTTTCCCATCATCTCCGGTCCTCTGGGCCAATCCCCTATCCAGAAAATTTCTGGATTGTACTTTGCCCCCACTTTTAAACGCGTTTTTCTCGGCTCCTGTTGGAGCTACAGGCACAGGGAAAACGAAATTTTAACCAAGAGAACAAGGAGAATCCGGCGAGATGAGTGGGAAGTCTCCAAAAGCCGATCAGAAATCAACCTCCTCCAGGAATGAAGAGCAGATGATCAAATCTCCTAGGGCAAGTTTAACTGAGGATAAGACGCGCGGGTATAAAAGACCAAAATCGTAAAAGATAATTCAGAATTGAAATCTTTCGTTTGAAGATTAATAAATGTAATTATAAATTATCTTAAAACGACATTTTCTCTTCGATGTTTATGACGTTTGTCAGAGAAAATAAGAGTATTTTCCTGTTTTAAATTTAAAAATTTGGCTTAAATATTCAATGTAGAAGGAGGTTAAGTAAACGATGTAAGAAATCCACTGGCTACTTGAACAAAAGCCATGTTCTCTTGCAGGAGAATATTTCCTAGCAATAATTTTTTTACTTTGGCTTTTCAAAAATGTTATTACTACTGTAGTTATACTAATGAGATTATTTGCATCAGTGGTGTGATATACAAAAATAAGCTTATATTTTGATAAGTCGATCAATCATTACTATCTGACTACCTCAGGAATGAAAGACTAATAAACATCTCCCATTTAGATGTTTGCATTATGCTTAAATGAAACATTATATCTTATATACCCAAGGGGATTGATATTAAATTTACTTATAGGAAAGTTGAGTGTAGGCCACTCCAGATTTTTTTTAATAAACAGGCTACTCACAGGTGGGCTTTTATAGTAAGTGACCAGTGTTACTTTTTCATTCTCGTTTTTGCAACTGACATTATTTCTTGCAATTTCTTTTAATATTCTTTCATCAAGCTTGTGTCGTTCCGAATACTGGTTTGTATAATATATAATATTATATTATATTTACTAATATTATTATAATATAATATTTTATAGCTGCAGTAACTTACATTTTATACCTGTAGTTACAGTAACTGTACATTTTATACCTGTAGTTACAGTAACTGTAGATATCATACCTACAGTTACAGTAACTATAGATTTCAGACCTGTAGTTACTGTAACTGTAGATTTCAGACCTACAGTTACAGTAACTATAGATGTCAGACCTGCAGTTTTAGTAACTGTAGATATCATACCTACAGTTACAGTAACTATAGATTTCAGACCTGTAGTTACAGTAACTGTAGATTTCAGACCTGTAGTTACAGTAACTATAGATGTCAGACCTGCAGTTACAGTAACTGTAGATTTCAGACCTGTAGTTACAGTAACTGTGGATTTCAGACCTACAGCTATTGTAACTGTACAGTTCAGACCTACAGTTATTGTAACTGTACATTTCAGACCTACCCTTACTGTAAATGAACTGTCTTGCAAAAATAAAGCTACATTTTGATGCTATCATTATTAAATATATAAGAAAAAAGAAGTATTAACTTACTGTATTCGAATTTGACTGACATCTTTGCTGGATTATTAGGATTAAGCACTTTCAAATCTCCTTTGGTCCTGCAATTGAGAAAAAAACATACAACTGTTATGAAAAAAAAATTATAATATCTATATAAATATAAGAAAGTCTTTACATTACTTAGAACTGACTGAATTCAAGTTATATATACGTATTACTCATTAGAGAATTCGAATCCACACTTAGAAATATTTCTGTCTGTTTGTTTATCCGCAAAATTTTGTCACAAGCAAACTCAGCCACAATAAGGCATAGCAAATGCAACTTTGATAGTAGATTTATGTTTGTCTAACTTAAAATTTATGATTTGAATGGATCGGAAATTAATTTAATGTAGAAGCAAAGTTGTAGAGTTTTAAGCTAGCTATACAGGTATACAGATATATAGCTAAGAATATACAAGTATTTTTACTGCAGTAAGTAGGTATTGTTAATTGATTTTAATTTTGTTTTGCGTTTATCATCATTTTCTTGCTTTAAAAAAGTGTGTCCTGCCTAACGGCGTACTAAATAACAAACATGATATGAATAAAAACAAATTAGAGTTCAGTATCTAAAGCTGCAAAACGTAAAAGAAACTGCAAGTCCAATGGCAGTTATGGACTGTACTACTAATGATATTTTCTACTATTTAATAATTTCTAATAATATATTGGAATACTATGTATCATCTCTGAATTTTCGTAAAATTCCTGTCAAAGACGGGCACACCTGCTACTTAATGAATAAACAAGAAGTAATTTCTTCTTGTATGCTCCTTAGGTTAGGTTAGGGAATGTTAGGTAAGGTTAGGTTAGGTTTCCCCCCCGAAGTGCCTTCACCTTGACGTGGTGGGGGGGCTTAACATGTCTGTGTTGGTTACGCAGCATGAACTAAGAAAGGCACAGCTGAGTGGTTGAAGGCTGCTCTGGGTCTTCAGCTTGTGTGGGCACTGTACCCGGACGGCCTTTTGAAATTGATTCACCTAAGGTCCGGTAGGGCTGGCGACCATCTACCTACAGGAGTCCCTCGCCTGGTAGACGCTGCAGGGTTACACACGTAGGCTTCTTTGGGATGCGGTTATTTCTGAGCTGGCTCCTGTGAGTGAGGGCACAGTACCCAGCTGGGTCATTTGAAATTGATTCACCTAAGGTCCGGTAAGGATGGTGACCGTCGTCCTAGAGAAGTCCCTCGCCTGGAAGACGCTGCAGGGTTACACACGTAGGCTTGTTTGAGATACGGTTATTTCTGAGCTGGCTCCGGTGGATGTGGACCTAGTACTCGGCCGGGTCATTTGAAATTGATTCACCTAAGGTCCGGTAGGGCTGGCGACCGTCTACCTACAGGAGTCCCTCGCCTGGTAGACGCTGCAGGGTTACACACGTAGGCTTGTTTGATATACGGTTATTTCTGAGCTGCCTCCTGTGGATGTGGGCATAGTACTCGGCCGGGTCATTTGAAATTGATTCACCTAAGGTCCGGTAAGGATGGCGACCGTCGTCCTACAGAAGTCCCTCGCCTGGAAGACGCTGCAGGATGGTGCCGCAGATCGTCCCTGTGGAGCCCCGAAAACACATGTTAGTTCATACCTGGGACCCCCACATTAACGGAGGTTAAGTGTCTCCCTTCACCGGGGGTGTAACTCGCTTTCCGGGTGAACTCGAAAGCTAGTGGGTAATCTCGCTAGTTGGGTATACTCAGGTCGGATAGCCCTCTGCAGTCGAGGGCCTACTTTCTACATGAATCCTGTAACTATTCTACCTTCTACATCGAACAAGACTAATATCTCGCCGACGACTTCAAGGCTGTCCAGGAAAACAGACGACGGGTCCGGAGGTAAGAAAGGCTGCTACTTCCTTGACTCCTCTTCGGATACATCAGGTAGCAGCCACTCTCAGGGATATGGTAGAGGAACTCTAAACCAAGGGGCGAGTCTCTGGGTGCGATGGTCCCCGAGATCTATGAAGAGGCCCTAACATCAAGACACCACGACGCCTTCATATGTTATATCTACTGCCATCGGGAGGGCCTGGAGATCCTTGGGGCTGCAGCAGACCTGACTCTTCATCCCAACCCGAACTAAGTGCGAATTACAAAGAATCAGGTAAGCCAAATTTGAGTATTACCCCATTATCGTATTGTCACTTAGTCATAAATCCCCCCCCCCCCCCCCATATTGTTCTCTATAAAAAGTGCGTGATGTCGGTCTGAAATGCCCGCCTCCGCTTAGTATACCTTGGGAATGCTGTGGACTACCAGCAGTACCTTGCGTGGTCTGGTCGTATTCCGCAGTATGGCTAAAGGGCACCACGTAAAAAACATCGACCTGGTCTGTTTTATTCCGTGATGTGGCCGAAAGGCTTAGGTACACGGCAATAGATCAAAATAGGTTAGAGAATGTTAGGTTAGGTAGCTTAGGTTAGGAAATGTTAGGTAGGGTTAGGTAAGGTTAGCTTAGGTTAATTTTATGATAGGTTAAGGTTTTGGAATGTTAGGTAAGGTTAGGTTAGATTAGGGAATGTTAGATAAGGTTAGGTTAAGTTAGGGAATGTTAGGTTAGCTTAGCTTAGGTTAGGGAATGATATGTTAGCTTATTAGGGAATATTAGGTTAGCTTAGCTTAGGTTAGGGAATGTTAGGTTAGCTTAGGGCTTGTGTGTAGGAAAAGGACAAAAATGTAGTAACAAAAAACCAATGACGCACGTTTGAACATATTAATACCTGTTGATTTTTTTTGATAGTATCAAGTACAATATAATTTGAAATCTCATTCTTTTAGAAGTGAAAACAAACTAGAATTATCATTTATTCTTTTTTTTTGCAAAATAACGACAAACATTAAATAAATGTATATTATGATTAACATGATTTTCAAGTCGATAAACCTGAATTAGAACACTCTGTGTTGAAAACGCTCTGTCTTCATTACAAAACAAAGGCTTTTGTTATGAAGATAGTTATGTGGAAACAAGTCCCAAGTGATGGGGAAACTAAACGCTTATGAGGAAACAGTTTTAAGTAGGAGAGATTATCACTTAGTAACTAACTGCACAACTAGGGAATTATATTTCATTTTCGTTTTTAGGGCAACACTGTCAAATTACCTTGTTACAGAATGAAGTTATATTCAATACAGTTATCTGTACATTGTACACTGTAAGAACAATTACACTGTAATATATCTTGAGAATCTATATAATTAATAAATAATTAATGAATTTTATAAGAAATTTATAGTAAGAGGAAGCCGTAAACACAAATCTATCGATCATTGATCTTCGACCTTTGTTAATATCTAATCAAACTTTCGTTATCATTTTTAATGAACCAGACGATACATCTAGACTAATGAATAAACAGAACTGTTTTAAATGAAAAACAACATGAAGCATGCTCTAGTTTTGAGATATGAGATAGGAATGACGGGAAAATGAGTGGATTTTTAAATTAAAACCAAGTCGTTGATGGTTTTTTTTGGGGGGCGTAGGGTAGCCCAGAGGTTTAAGAGCTCGTCTTTCGACTGGTAGGTTTGGAATTCGATACCCACTTTGGCTCCTCGATTTATCCATCAACATTCCTCAACAAGTCCTATCTTTTACACTTATATCTTATATACACCCTATCCTATAAATTTATGGCCCAGAGTAGCCCAGTGGCTTGCGTGCTCGTCTCTCGACTGGTAGATTTGGAGTTCGATACCCACTTTGGCACCTCGATTTATCCATCAACATTCCTCAACGAGGCCTATCTTATATACTTATATCTTATATACACCCTATCCTATATACTTAAAAATCAGGGTGGCCCAGTTGCATGCGTGCTCTTCTTTAGACTTGTAGGTTTGGTGTTCGATACCCACTTTGGCCCCTCGATTTATTCACAAACATTCCTCAACGAGGCCTATCTTATACACTTATATCTTATATACACCCTATCCTATAAACATATGGACCAGAGTAGCCCAGTGGCTTGCATGCTCGTCTCTCGACTGGTAGGTTTGGAGTTGGATACCCAGTTTGGCACCTCGATTTATCCATCAACATTCCTCAACGAGGCCTACCTTGTATACTTATATCTTATATACACCCTATCCTATAAACTTATGGACTAGAGTAGCCCAGTGGCTTGCGTGCTCGTCTTTGGAGTGGTAGGTTTGCAGTTCAATACCCACTTTATCCCCTCGATTTATTCCTCAATGAGGCCTATCTTATATATACCCTATCCTGTTATAGTTAGTTCCAGGCTAGCCCAGTGGCTAGCGTGCTCGTCTTTGGACTGGTAGATCTGGGATTCCATACCCACTCTGACCTTCAATATATTTATGACAGAGTTTAATAACTCTGAGCACGTCGTTATTTGTAGAGGACGTTAAGCCTGCTTTGAGTCTCCGTGTATCTGTCTTCCAGCCATAACACTAAATCATTGAGGTCTACAAGCCTAACCTGCAGCCCCTCACCCACTTCTAATGCACTAAGACTTTTTTTTAAGGGGGCCAGGTGCTAAATAAATGTTTGCACGTCGTCCCTCGAAGGCTCGTCAAAGATCCCTACTTCAGACGGGTTAAGTCGGACTAAAGTTCTAGCCCCCATCTTATCTCTGTTATTATTAACTGATATATTCACAAATATAATTCTCTAACTTACGTTCGCTTTGATGACGTCAACAGTTGTTGGTAGGCAGGTCGATCGCTTACTTCATTAATTTCAAACTCATCGTGCATTTCTCCTCTTGTAAATTCAATAGTAAGTCCTTTTTTTGAAGTTTGTGTTCTTTGGATTACATACCATTTACCAAGAAACTAAAAATGAAAAAAAAAACAAATTTGCCTTTCAATTTTTTTTTGTGTGGTATATTTAATCGATGTTTTAGTTTTTTTCTTGTTCTCTATCTTTCCCTCTCTCTCACACTCTCTTCCATCATTCTATCCATATCTCATCCCTCATTGCTTCCTAGACTCTCTCAGAGTTCGCACCTTCTTATTAAGTGTATAACATGTTTTTTTTATTATTTGGTCTCTCCCAGTCTCATAACTTACTCTCTCTCTCTCTCCCTCTCATATACACCTTCTCACTGACTTAAACTCTCTCCTCAATCTCTTACCCATTATCTTTAACTTATATTACTCTCTCACAACACTCACTCTTTCTCTCTCTCTTTCACTCTTTCTTCTCTCTCTCTCTCTCTCTCTCTCTCTCTCTCTCTCTCCTCTCATATACACCTTCTCACTGACTTAAACTCTCTCCTCAATCTCTTACCCATTATCTTTAACTTATATTACTCTCTCACAACACACACTCTTTCTCTCTCTCTTTCACTCTTTCTTCACTCTCTCTCTTTCTCTCTCTCCCTCTCATATACACCTTCTCACTGACTTAAACTCTCTCCTCAATCTCTTACCCATTATCTTTAACTTATATTACTCTCTCACAACACTCACTGTTTCTCTCTCTCTCACTCTCTCTCTCTCTCACTCCTTCCTTCTCTCTTTCACTCTCTCTCCCTCTCTTCCCCCCTGAAAACCTCCTCAATCTCTTCCCATTATCTTTAACTTACATTACTCTCGCACAACACTCATCTCTCTTTTCTCTCTCTCTCCCTCTCTTTCCTCTTTCTTCCTTCTTCCTCTTTCTCTCTCTCTCTCTCTCCTCTCTCTCCTCTCTCCCTCCTCTCCTCTCTCTCTCTCTCATAACACCTGCTACCTTAAACTCTCTCCTCAATCCTTACCCTTATCTTTAATTTAATTACCCTCACAACACCCTTTTCTCTCCTTTTCACTCTTTCTCTCTCTCTCTCTCTCTCTCTCTCTCCCTCTCTATACACTTTCTCACTGATTTAAAATTCTCCTCAATTTTCCCTTATCTTTAACTCAATTTCTCTAAACACTCCTCTTTCTTCTTCTTCACTCTCTTCACTCCCTCTCTCTCTCTCTCTCTCTCTCTCTCTCTCTCTCTCTCTCTCTCTCTCCCCCTCCAATACACCTTCTCACTGATTAAACCTCTCCTAATCCTTACCCTTTCTTTAACTTACATTATCTCGCACAACATCACTCCTCTCTCCTCTCTCTCTCTCTCCCTCTCTCTCCTCCCTCCCTCTCCCTCTCAATCACCCCACTGACTTTCTCTCCTCAACTCTTACCCAAATCTTTAACTTATATTCCTCTCACCCTCCTCTTTCCTCTCTCCTTTCCTCTTCTTTCTCTCTCTCTCTCCTCTCTCTTCTCTCCCCTCTCTTTAACCTTCTCACTGACTTAAATCTCTCCTCAACTCTTACCCATTATCTTTAACTTATATTCTCTCCCCAACATTTTCTCTCTCTCTTTCACTCTTTCTTCCTCTCTCTCTTTCTCTCTCCCCTCTCTATACACCTTCTCCTGATTAAACTCTCCCTAACTCTTACCCTTTCTTTAACTTATTTCTCTCTCACAACACTCCGTTTCTCTCTCTCTCACTCTCTCTCCTCACTCCTTCTCTCTCTCTCTCCTCTCTCTCCCTCTCATATCACCTTTCCTGCTTAAACACTCCTACCTCACCCAATCAACTTCATTCTCTCCACAACCTCCTCTCTCCTCTCTCTCTCTTTCCTCTTCCTCTTTCACCTCTTCCTCTCTTCTTCTCTCTCTCTCTCTCTCTCTCTCTCTCTCTCTCTCTCCTCTCATAACACCTCTCCGACTTAAATCTCTCCTCAATCTCTTACCCTTACTTTAATTTTTTCTCTCTCAAACATCACTCTTTCCCTCTCTCTTTTCTTTCTTCTCTCTCTCTCTCTCTCTCTCTCCTCCCTCTATTACACTTTCTCCTGACAAAATCTTCCTAATCTCTTACCCATTATCTTTAAATCATATTCTCCCACAACACTCACTTTTCTCTCTCTCTTTCCACTTTCTTTCACCTCTCTCTCTCTCTCTCTCTCTCTCTCTCTCTCTCTCTCTCCCTCTATATACACCTTCTCACTAACTTAAACTCTCTCCTCAATCTCTTACCCATTATCTTTAACTTATATCACTCTCTCACAACACTCACTGTTTCTCTCTCTCTCACTCTTTCTCTCTCTCACTCTCTCTCCCTCTCATATACACCTTTTCACTGACTTAAACTCTCTCCTCAATCTCTTACCCATTATCTTTAACTTACATTACTCTCTCACAACACTCACTCTTTCTCTCTCTCTTTCACTCTTTCTACACTCTCACTCTCTCTCTCTCTCCCTCTCATATACACCTTCTCACTGACTTAAACTCTCTCCTCAATCTCTTACCCATTATCTTTACTTACATTACTCTCTCACAACACTCACTCTTTCTCTCTCTTTCTCTCTCTTTTACTCTCTCTTCACTCACTCTCTCTCTCTCTCTCCTCTCTCTCTCTCTCTCTCTCTCTCTCTCTCTCTCTCTCTCTCTCTCTCTCTCTCTCTCTCTCATACATACAAACACACACATGCACACTTGTTTATCTTATCTTAATAGTATTCATCAGAAGAGTATTCTTCTACTCTCAGACTCTAAGAATACCCTCATTTCTTACGATAGAATTCCATGCTCCCTTCTTCTCTGTCATGTCTCTCTCTCTCTCTCTCTCTCTCTCTCTCTCTCTCTCTCTCTCTCTCATACATACAAACACACACATGCACACTTGTCTATCTTATTCTTTCTAATTTCTTTTAATCCCCTTCTCTTCAGCTATTATAATCATATTGACCTCTGACTCGCTCAAAGGTCAAGAATTCTTTTCAAGATACCCTCGTCATGTTGAATCCATCCATGGCAGCTAAATCAGGACAGTCGCCTAAGTGATAGGAGTGCATCTCCACCTGCATGGCCACTAGTGACAGCAATACTAGCTGAACTAACACCGCCATTGCCAAACCTGTAACAAACCATAGCGAACCATTTCTGACTGACAACTTAACAAAGTAATATGCATCTATAAGGAGGTCGTGTGGTGTGCAAAAACAACAGACTTATTAAACATTATCTCTTATGATTAAGGCCAGGTTCACTCCGTGCACCAAATAACCAAATATTGTTATTAAGTGCACGGATTGCACCTGACCTTAATCAGAAGATATAATCTTTAATAATAGAATTAGTAGTAATACTGTCCGTCATACCTCGTAAAGTCTCAGAAAAGCTCGACCGGTTTCGGGTCCGTCTGGATCTTATCTTCAAGAGCAATACTCTTCTTGAGTGGCTCTTCTCAAGTTGCTCTTGAAGATGGGATCAGGACGGACCCGAAACTGATCGAGCTTTTCTGAGAATTTACGAGGTATGACGGACAGTATTACTACTATTCTATTATTAAAGATTATATCTTCTGATTAAGGCCAGGTGCACTCCATGCACTTAATAATAATGTTTGGTTATTTGGTGCACGGAGTGCACCTAACCTTAATCAGAAGAGATAATGTTCTATAAGTCTCTTTCTTGTCTTTGCATTTCATTTTTCATTATCAAATACTCTTTGTTATCCTTATTATTTAATTACTTCATTTTATATTATTTAATTATATCATTTTTTATTATTTAATTGTTTTATATTATTAATATTATTATTTCTATTCTCCAACGTCCCCGACAGTCTCTGTACCAGTGCGCTTGATTTCCCTCTCTTATCTCTCCTGAAGATGGTTCAAACCGAAAATTAGAGACTGTAAGTGTGGGTTTTTAATTTATCTATGTTTCTTTATGTACATTGAACTGTATATATATATATATATATATAAACTAAAATTTTTAAAAGAACGGAGTCGTTATCAGTTTTTGGAGCGATTCACATCTTTTCATGAAGACGAGGACATCGAAATATAGTAGTGAGTTCAGTGATTTCTTTTCTATGTGTTCTTTTAAAAATTCTAGTTTATTCAGTTCGAAGAATCGTTTCATCTATTTGGTTTATATATATATATATATATATGTAAATTTTGGTAGCAGTTCCTCCTGTAAACATACATTGTTAAAAATCTGACCATATCTTGCTGAAACTTGAAGTTTCAGCAAGATATGGTCAGATTTTTAACAATATATATATATATATATATATATATATATATTATATATATATTATAATTTCCTTCTATAGCTTATTTCACCTTTTAGTAGATTGACACAAGACAATTGCTAAAACATCAGGTTTAATTAATAGATGTATACATTATAAATCATAACAAACTGTCCAACATATAGAAATAATCTACTTACCTAAAACATCAGAATTGAATCTGTGTCAAAATGTCCATGAATTAAATAAACACTTTAAGTCACCTGCACAGTAGTTCCAAACTAATAGATAAAATATAATCAACGAATACGTCATTTTTGTTTTACACACACACACACACACACACACACACACACACACACACACACACACACACAACATATATATATATATATATATATGCTTTTAAAAACTGGATGTCTGTTTCCACTTGATTCAATTTCGTCTTATATTTTTCCAAGGACTGCTCCCAACTTTTACAAATATATATATATATATATATATATATATATATATATAATATATATTGATGACAGCAACCTTCTTTTAAGCATGAAGTGTCGTATTTCACTGTTGTTTCTTTGTTGAGGACCTTCTTTCTGGTCGCCTATAATTTATATATGCCTTGAATATATACATATATAAAGATTTCACACACCATTTCTGCTTTTCTTTCTCTGATCTAAACTTTGATGAGGGCATTATGTAACGTCAAAAAACTGGCTCTCAGTTGCAGTAAAACTAATAAACTAGTCATTAACTTGTCTCTCTTTAATCTTTACTTATAATTGTTTCTTAAAAAATTAAGAAAGTGGTATAAAAATAAGTTGGAGATACTGGATCGGGTAAGAAGAAAAAAGAAACTTAGCACTTTCATATGAAATGGGGAAGAGAAAGTTTTTATTTCACTAGAAAATATTATAAATATCCTGATTGACGAACAAGGCTTGTATCCAGATTGATCAAAATAAGTGTGCCCGCTTTATAGCCAGGGCTCCTTGGTACGCCCGAAATGTGGATATTCACAATGATTTGACTATGGAATCAATAGATAGCTACATCACAACAAACTACCTACTCATCCAAACGTCCTTGTACAAACTCTAAATCCTGCCACCAACCTCACTGAACAATTACTTCATCCACTAGTGCCTTATAGCCAGGGCTCCATGGTACGCCCGAAATGTGGATATTCACAATGATTTGATTATGGAATCCATGGATAGTTACGTCACCAATGAAGACAACAAACTACCTACTCATCCAAACCTCCTTGTACAAGCTCTCAATCCTGCCACGAACCTCACTGAACAATTACTTCATTCACTGACTATTTTTCCAACTCATGACTAAAAACATTGAAAACTATGACCAACAAGACCACATGACCGCGAATACGATGTCATTACTATACAGATGAACTTAATATCCGACATGAATTACTGGCAGACCAAGTTATAGTAGCACAATAATCAAGCAGTAGAAGGCCTCTGGTTTGAAAATGCTAGTTATTACATGCACTGTAGTGCGCGGATATATTCGTTGGTCGTATATTTCCTGATAGATAGTAAGAATGCTTAATATATTTCAGTGGGTAGCTCATTCTGACTGGTTTATTTTATAAATATCTCGCATGTAGTAAATGTCTGAACACCCCTGATCTGATACATGGACAAATACTAAAAGTGATCTGATAAGAGAAGGTAATCCATTCTTGTCTACTTGAATGTAGCTTGAGTTTAAACGTAGCTTGAGTGATTTATTTAAATTAGGGTTGTTTTGTTTGTTCCTGCGTGGAGCTTTAAAATTCTGCTGAAACTCGTTGTCTGGTTGTTGAGGTTGGGTTTATGCTCTTTTATACACAGGGCTTTGATGTCTGTTATGGTCTTTTTCCTGGTATACAATTTCTATGTTGTTTAATTCTTCTCTGCTCAGTTTGATGCTATGTATACTATGGGAATGATCTTTTGGAGCGCCAGCAGCAAGGTGCATGGTTAACCTCCATGATAAAGTTGTTACCGTAGAGACAATGTATGAAGGACTTTAGGAGCTCACAGTTTTACTGTATTACAATTATAACGATAAAGTACATTAGTTTTCTTGGGAAGAGGCTTTTGTTGTAAGTTATTTCTGACAATTAAGTTAGTTGTGGAGGTACTTTTGTAAACAGTCCGGCTTTTTACTGAAGATCGGCTTAAGATAAGTATTTATTACAGAAGTGTCTCAACAACTAACTTAATTGTCAGAAATAACTTACAGCAAAAGCCTCTCCCCAAGAAAACCAATGTAGTTTAGCGTTATAGTTGTAATACAGTAAAACTGTGAGTTCCTCAAGTCTTCATACATTGGCTCTACGGTAACTACTTTATCACGGAGGTTAACCATGCACCTTGCTGCTGGCGCCCCAAAAGATCATTCCCATAGTATACATAGCATCAAACTGAGCAGAGAAGAATTAACCAATGACATAGAAATGTTATACCAAGAAAAAGACCATAATAGACTGGAAATGTTTTGAAGCCCTATGTATAAGACATCATAAACCCAACCTCAACAACCAGACAAGGAGTTTCAGCAGAATTTTAAAACTCCACGCAGGAAACCAACAAAACAACAACCCTGATTCAGTGACAGCCTCATAGTGTTCTAGTGAATTTAATTAACCAGATGAAAAGAACTGGAAAACCTGAGTTTGGAAACTCCGCGATGGTGTAACCACCTAGTCGTTTCAATGTATTAGTCTATTAACTTTGGTCTCTGATGAAATACATTGAAAGGCCTCAGAGCATCTATTTCAGTTGTTTTCTTTTTCCATTGTGCATTAAACTTCATTGATTGCATCACGTTTTTATTTATTTTGCATATATATATATATATATATATATATATATACGAGTATAATGAACAAACCACAATAAGAAATGGGAAAACAAGACTAAGATCTTTCAACCGTAACAAGCGGTCTTCGTCAGAGTCAAAAACCCAATTGAAAGTTGAAAGATCTTAGTCTTGTTTTCCCATTTCTTATTGTGGTTTGATCATTGATTGTTATTTCACGTGTTTATGTGAAATCTTTATATATATATATAATTTTGTCTTATATTTTTCCAAAATACGAAATTTTTTCTTCAACTCAGAACTCAACTTAAAAATTAATTCACCATAATTTCTTGTTTTATTATTGAACATGTTTTAAGTTGAGTTCTGAGTTGAAGAAAAAATTTCGTATTTTGGAAAAATATAAGACAAAATTAAATCAAGTGGAAACAGACATCCAGTTTTTAAAAGCATGTATTGAAGAAGGACTGCTCCCAACTTTTACAAATATATATATAAATATATATATATATATATATATACGAGTTCGAGATTAACAAAGAGCAACACACAAAGTAGGGAAACACACTTACAGACTCAAATTTTCGGGTAATCCGTCTTCAGGAGAAAAGAGAATGGGAGACCAAGCACGTTGTAGACGCAACGGCAAGTAACGGTAAGTAAGTTACTAGCTGTTGCGTCTACAACGTGCTTGGTCTCCCATTCTCTTTTCTCCTGAAGACGGATTACCCGAAAATTTGAGTCTGTAAGTGTGTTTCCCTACTTTGTGTGTTGCTCTTTGTTAATCTCGCACTCGTATTGTGTCCAGTTTGGATCGTATTTCGTTTTATCAGTGAATATATATATATATATATATATATATATATATATATATATATATATATATATATAGATGATACTATTAGAATAGATATAATAGACTAATAGATAAATGGGTGTTTATTCTTTAACAGACAAAGCTCGTGGAAAGGAAAGAATAATAGGAGAACAATAGAGGTTGTGTTTGCGAATACATACAGTAATGATCTGTTTCCCATTATAAATTGAGTTCAAAGCAATTTAAATCAACTTGGCTGGCCGTTACTCAGTCGTTTCCTCTCTCTGCCTTTCTACAGCCTTAGCTGATACTTGAAACAGGATGTCCACTCTGCGTGTTTGGATACACACATCAAATATATAAACAGACACACACACACACACACACACAACATGATGTGATTAACTGGAATGAAGCAAATGAATTAATATATGTGTCTTCAGACAGAAGAAGAAATATCGTGGAAAGTGCGCTCATAAAGAACTTTTATGAGAAGTTGATGAAAATTAGCCTAGGACTCTATAAATAGGATGAAGTTTTGATTAACGGGATAATTAACAGATAAAGACTTCTTTATCATTAAACACATTCAGAGTTGCCAAAAATTTATTATTATTATTATTATTATTATTATTATTATTATTATTATTATTTATTATTTTTTAGTTCACTTGCTCTCTGACGATGTGTTGACGAAAGGCCTTAGAGCATTATTTCCAAAATTGTTTCATTGTGGTAAATTAATCCATCTACACACACATACACACACACACACACACATATATTATATATATATATATTGTTGAAATGTACCGCAGCTTCGGTATTAACGATTTTCAAACTAATCTGTTCCAGTCTCCTGACAGTCTTACGAATATGAGGTGGTAATTCCCAAATATATATATATATATTAGTATAAGTGGGCAGCAAATCTTCTTGAAGACAAATGGAATTAAAGTATGCAGCAGCTTCTGCATTGACGACCTTTTTGCTGATGGCCTCGATTTTTCTCACTATCTTCCGGTGATGCTGAGGCAACTTCCATATATGCTGGGCCAGAGACATTGAGAAAACCAATATCAAACAACTTTAATGAAACACAAAAACACTGGGTGGAAACAAGTTTTCGACCACACATATTTATATATATATATATATATATATATATGATAAAAAGATTTCACATAAACACGTGAAACAACAATCAATGATCAAACCACAATAAGAAATGGGAAAACAAGACTAAGATCTTTCAACCGTAACAAGCGGTCTTCGTCAGAGTCAAAAACCCAACTCAGTTGGGTTTTTGACTCTTGAGAAGACCGCTTGTTACGGTTGAAAGATCTTAGTCTTGTTTTCCCATTTCTTATTGTGGTTTGATCATTGATATATATATGAATGTATGTCTGTTTGTTTGTACTCGTTAGATTCAAAAACCATACATCCAATCGCCGTGAAAATTTAGGAAATTATTAGGTACATCCCCGGGAAGGTTTATGTAAATTTTTTTAAATATCAGAGTTGTGGTTCAGGTAATATCCCAAAAATATTATAATAGATAAGGTTTGCTGTATAACCTGTTTGTTTACATGTTGACTTTAATTGATAATAGGTTATTCTTTATGATAATATTTCCACATGCTTTGTTCAATTGGAAACAACCAGGTACCAGAAATTTTAGTATTGTTTTCAGATTGATATTAAAGGCAATTATTGTAATTTTATATGGGTTTCTTATTAACTTTAACAAAGCTTTAGTTATTGTCAATAGTTTACAATTAACTTTTCATATCTAATTGGTTTAACTTGCTTTAAGCATTAAAGAAAGTTATACGTTAAATAATAACTTATTAACTTTAAGTATGCATGATAGTAGTATTACGAAAAATAATGAGAGTATTTGAACCATTAATTTTAATCTTAAAAGAATAGTTAAAGTATTTTGTTTAAGTTTAATAATTATAAGGCTTCTTTAATTATTCCTGATTGATTAATTCGTTTGTTTAAAATATTTAATTATTAGTAATTAGTATCCGACCCGACTCCATATAGGCAAAATGATAAGTTATTATATATATCGATAATATCTAACTAGAAGACGTTTTTGAATGTCAAAATCAGTAAAACTTATAAGAGAATATATACAGCATAAAAAATGGATGAAGAAATATTCAGATCAAAATGTACACATACAAAACTTAATCACTGTATGTATTTGTGGATATAAATACACATAATTACTCTTATCATTACATAATGAAAAATATATTTAGAATTTAACATTCAGAACTCAATTGACACTTTTCATAAACAAATAGTATTTCATCAAAATATTATTATTCAAACTTTTAAGAGACAATTTTGTTTACTGATATTATTTTAATTAAACATTTAAAACTGTGTGAAGTCTTCAAATTGAAATTATTGAATGAAATGTAATGTGATATGGTTTAGCCTCTTCAACTAACTGGTTCCTAATTGAAACGATTTAGGGGTTTAAAATTCGTGTCATTATATTTAACAGATACGACATATCACATTTAATGAGCTTAGACTTCTTTCAACTTTTCTTCATATATGTTCAACAAGATTTCACATAAACACGAGGAATAATAATAAATGGTCAAAACAATAATATGTAATGGGGAAAAAGACTAAGATTTTTCAACCGCAACAACCGGTCTTCGTGAGAGTCAAAACCCCGGGTCAAAATCAGTTCAGTTTTGACTCTGACGAAGATCGCTTGTTGCGGTTGAAATATATATACACACACATATCTTTTTCATTAGTTTCATTAGAAATGGGGAAAAAGGCATTTTCATTAGTCTTTTTCCCCATTTCGTATTGTGGTTTGATCATTGATATATATATATATATATATATATATATATATATATAAGATTTAACATAAACACGTAAAATAACAATCAGCGATTAAAACCACAATATGAAATTAGAAAACAAGACTAAGATCTTTCAACCGCAACAAGCGGTCTTCTTCAGAGTCAAAACCCAGGGTAAAAACAATTGCGTCTTGACTTTGACGAAGATTGCTTGTTGCGGTTGAAAGATCTTGGTCTTGTTTTCCCATTTGATATTGTGGTTTTGATCATTGATCAATATATATATATATATATATATATTATAAGATTTAACATAAACCCGTATAAACCACAATATCAAATGGGAAAACAAGACTTAAGATCTTTCAACCGCAACAACCGGTCTTCGTCAGAGTCAAAACTCCGGGTCAAAATCAGTTGGGTTTTGACTTTGACGAAGACCGCTTGTTGCGGTTAAAAGATCTTAGTCTTGTTTTCCCATTAGATATTGTGGTTTGATCATTGATATATATATATACACGAATGTTATCCAATCTCGACCACATATATTTAACACTATTTTTGGTCTAGCTTCAATAATGCAACACCTTTAACCAGAAGTTTCGTCGGCTAAAAACGAAACGTCGGCTTAAAGGTGTTGCATTATTGAAGCTAGACCAAACCTCGATAAGGAAGAAAAATAGTGTTATATATATATTTGTGTATTTTGGGAGCAGACCTTCAATCAAACATGTTTTATTAAAAATTATGCCAATTAATAAAATTAATAAAATAAAAATAAATTTATTAATAAATCTTTTGGTGAATTACTTTATATTTTACCAGAAAGGTGGAAATCCATAGTCAGAAAACTTTGAAAAATTAACCCGGAAAAGAACAAAAGTTAAAATTGGCATAATTTTTAATAATATATATATATAAACAACACTATAGTTTATTGGGACTCGGTGAGGTTCTTCAGGTTCAAATTAAACTCTCATTGCCAACGTTTCGGTCTTTATTTAAAAACTTTTTTCATAGGCCTACAAAAACATGTTTTGTGAGTCCCGATAAACTATAGTTTTGTATCTATTCAACGGTCGATACTTTTATCAATATTTATATATTTTCGCGACCAGAAGAATAACAGTAAGTCTTCTTGAAGGGATATTTCATTCTTTGGACCAAATCTTCAACAAGCCTATTTTGTAACAGGAGTAAAGCGTAATACTTCGCTCAGTTTGGGAATGAATTAAACTCACACCACGAGGTTTTGTAGGATTAGTATTTGAATAATAGTAATATATTATTTAAAAATTAAGAGGAATGTGGAAATACTTACGTTTAAAAGCTGTTTGTTGTAAGGTGTAAGATGAAAATTGTGGATAGATATGCAAAGCTTTAAGAGATGCTGCTGACTGATTGAGAAAGGTTTTTGCAGAAATCTCTCCAAGATGTCCTTGAGGTGACTTGAATCAGCAAACTGGACCAGTCCTCCTAACCCCGCCACCTATCGAGTCCTCCCCCCCCCTCCCGCCAATCATGTCTGTCTGACCTATTAGGGATATCCATGATGAGATTGGGTGGGGGGAATCGCGATGACCTTACCGACTGGGAAAACACGCTGTTTGGTCATTATTTGATTTTTTTATTTTAGTCCACAAAAACTAATCTAGCTTTCTTATTATTAAAAAAAAAAGAAAAACAAATCCTTAATAATATTTAAAATTCACATAAGGGGTTATTGAGGATTTTGGTCATAAAACATACAACTCCTGATCATCAGCCGACGTTTTGCCAAAAGTTGTTTGGCATTTTCAAGGCTAAAAAACAATTTATTAAACGACATAAGTAAAGCAAGATAAATACATCATCGGACACCATCCAACAGAAAACAAACGACACAAACAACAATTATAGTACCCAGTACTTTTGTGGTTCTCTAAGTACTACAATTGTTGTTTGTGACGTTTGTTTTCTGTTGGATGGTGTCCGATGATGTATTTATCTTGCTTTACTTATGTCGTTTAATAAATTGTTTTTTAGCCTTGAAAATGCCAAACAACTTTTGGCGAAACGTCGGCTGATGATCAGGAGTTGTATGTTTTATGACCAAAATCCTCAATAACCCCTTATGTGAATTTGAAATATCAGTGGTCAAGAAACTATATCAATAATAATATTTAAGTTTGGTATAAAAGGAAAAGTCGTTTCACCTGTTCTAACAAATGTCTTTAGACGAAATTTGTCTGGACAAAAGTCGACCCGACAAGTCGAAATTTGACAAGTCCATAATATTCAACTGTGGTAATTTGATCCAATTGGTAATATCCATTCGCCAAACACTAAATCAGTTGTTATACCCACCCCACTCTTCTTCTTACTAAATCTCAATTACCACCTATCACCCATCGTTTGTTTTTTTTATCTTTTAGAAATTTTTAACAAGTAGATTCAAAGGAAATACAAGTTTAAAGTTTTCTCTTAAACCAAAACAGTATGGCTTTTTGTGTTTGTTTTTTTTTAAGTTTTCCTCAAGAGTGAACAGAACTCCTAACATGAAGGTATATATTTATTTGTCCTATAGGATTAAATAAACTATAATTATAGTGTAATAGGTACACATGTATACATACGTGCACATTATGTAATACATGTAATACGCATTTATTATTACATGTATTATAAACACAATATTACATTACAGATATATATTAAACTAAATTTTATAGTTCTTTTTCCTTTCTTATACTACTTCACGGTTCAATATATTTTCAAATATTTTATTTCCTAATGATTGTGTCTGTATGTGTCTTTGTGTGTGTGTACGTGCGTTTGTGTGTGTCTGTGTGTCCGTGCGTGCGTGTGTGTGTGCTTATGTGTGTGTATGTGTATATATGTATATATTAGTATAAGTGGGCAGCAGGTCTTCTTGGAGACAGATGGAATTGAAATGTAGTCTGGCCAATTACTTATGGAAATTTCCTCTAGAGCAACGGACGATTGTACGAAAAATAGAGACTATCAGTAAAAAGGTTGTCAATGCAGAGGCTGCTGCACATTTCAATTCCATATATATATGAACAAACACTATTTCTTCTTCTCGGAGTTTGGTCAGGGTAAATATATGGAATCACCTTTTTACCAACGTTTCGTCTTTATTTTAAGACATCCTCAGGGCTATAAACTAACAAAAAAACAATAAACAATGGACATTTGTCATTTCTACTTTTACCCTGACCAAACTCCGAGAAGAAGAAAAAGTGTTTGTTAATATTTTGTGGTCAAGAAAACAGTACCGGAAACGTTGGCAAAAAGGTGATTCCATATATTTACCCTGAAAAAATGTTTGTTAATATTTTGTGGTCAAGGAAACAGTACCGTATATATATATATACACTTTTTTGTTGGAAATACGATCCAAAACGGACAAATATAGTTCAATATAGAAAAAGAAACATAGAGAAATCAAAAGAACACACTTACAGTCTCTAATTTTTGGTTTGAACCGTCTTGAGGAGAGATAAGAGAGATAAGACCGTCTCCAACCGTCTCTGAACCAGTGCGCTTGTTTCCCTCTCTTATCTCTCCTGAAGACGGTTCAAACCGAAAATTACAGACTGTAATCTCTGAACTGAGGAATGAAAGACTAATAAACATCTCTGATTTAGACATTTATATTTTACCTAAATGGAACATTATATATTATGTATCCAAGAATTATATTATGATTACTTAAAGTAAAGTTGAGTGTAGGACACTCCTGATTTTATTTATTGGAGTTAATCGATTTTTTTTTTCTCTTTTCAGCGCTCCCCTAGCGGGTGATATCGTCAGCCGTTTACTAGTGTTGATAAGTGATTCTACAGGTTCTATATTAGGAGTTCTAAAT
Organism: Hermatobates lingyangjiaoensis; assembly: GCA_026182355.1. Classification (NCBI taxonomy): domain Eukaryota; kingdom Metazoa; phylum Arthropoda; class Insecta; order Hemiptera; family Hermatobatidae; genus Hermatobates; species Hermatobates lingyangjiaoensis. Next base: position 451,960 of record JAPFBL010000348.1, read on the forward strand.
TTTGCCTAACTCAAGTGCATTTCGAGTAGGGTTTTTTAACGAGTAGCTAACATTGTATAGACTTGGGACCGATGGCTTAACGTCCTCTCCGATGTGAGTCGTATTTAGATTTATTCATCTTTCGCGTGAATAAATCGAGGGCCAGGTAGGGGATCAAACTCCAGACTACCAGTTCAGAAGCGAGTATGTTAACCACTGAGCTAACCTGGTCCCTATCGAATTCTTATAGAAATTATTACACAGTGTAGCAACACTGTCATTTTATAACAAATAATAACCTTCCAGGTGTGAAATCCTTAACGCTTATGGTTTCTTGTTAATTTGTTTTTTTTTTTTTAAAAAAAGGTATTGAATATAAAAGGAAGTGACTTCCCTGTGTTTAATATATGTACATCCTTGCCACTAGTAATGTTTCTTACGGGTGTCACGTCCTCTACCGCAGGGACGAGGCCTTTTGCCATCTCATTGCCGATCAAATTACATCAGTCAATGCCATCTGACCTCTTTATGCATTTACTGTATCAATGAAAAACTTCAAACATTTTTTTTAAATTTAATAACTAATGAATTGAACTATCTGATATTAATATTTATCTTTTATTCCATTTAACTATTTAATTAATAATTAATTTTAATTGGTTTACTAAATCAGACGGTCCCCTACTAACAAACATTCGATTTACGAACTTTCGGAGATACGAACAGACTTGTCAATACATATATCAAATTTTATAAATATGTAAAAAAAAAAACAACAAAATGGTGTAAGTTAGATTTTGTATTGAGCGTTTTCTTATATTGATAAAGCCCTTGAAATCAATCGAGCAACAGGACCGAAATGTTGAGCACTGTACCAAGGTTGCAAACCAAAGGAATGATATAGTTAATGGGTTAGTTCCACTGAGGTTAGTAATATTAGAATTAGTAGTAATACTGTCCGTCATACCTCGTATTACCATCTCTCACCCCTCGTTTGTTTTTTATCTTTTACAAATTTTTATAAGTAAGATTCAAAGGAAATACAAGTTTAAAGTTTTTCTCTTAAACCAAAACAGTATGTTTTTTTTTTTATGTATGTACGTGTTTTTTTCTTAAGATCTTTCAACTGTAATAAGCGGTCTTCGTCAGAGTCAAAAAAACAACTGGACGTTTTTGACTCTGACGAAGACCGCATGTTACGGTTGAGACATCTCAGTCTTGTTTTCCCATTTCTTATTGTGGTTTGATCATTGATTGTTATTTCACGTGTTTATATGAAATCATTATATATATATATATATATATATATATATATATATATATATATATGATCAAACCACAATAAGAAAATGGGAAAACAAGACAAGATCTTTCAACCGTAACAAGTGGTCTTCATCAGAGTCAAAAACCCAACTGGACGTTTTTGACTCTGACGAAGACCGCTTGTTACGGTTGAGATATCTCAGTCTTGTTTTCCCATTTCTTATTATGGTTTGATCATTGATTGTTATTTCACGTGTTTATATGAAATCATTATATATATATATATATATATATATATCAATGATCAAACCACAATAAGAAAATGGGAAAACAAGACAAGGTCTTTCAACCGTAACAAGCGGTCCTCGTCAGTCAAAAACGTCCAGTTGGGTTTTTGATACAGTGCTACTGCATCATTTACGATGAAAAGAAAACGAAAACCGTCCAATTGTCGAAAAAAACGGTTATTTCGTTCAATTCCCCTCTTCTGATGCTGTATAGAATTATTGTTTTCAGTATACTATGTTTTATCTCTCTCTCTTTCTCTCTCTCTCTCAGTTTTTAGAAAGATTGAATAGGATGGAATTTTAATCTCTCTCTTTCTCTCTCTCTCTCAGTTTTTAGAAAGATTGAATAGCATGGAATTTTAATCTCTCTCTTTCTCTCTCTCTCTCTCCCCTCCCCCCTCTCTCTCTCTCTTTCTCTCTCTCTCTCTCATTTTTAGAAAGCACATTTTTTTTACTATATAGTGTTGTTCAAACGCAGTAGAAAGTCATATAGGTTAATTGTATAAGCCCTAAAAATACATTTTACAATAACAAAATGTCTGTAATAAGCGGTACAAATTCAGCTAACGAACGACTGTCCGGAACGTATCTCGTTCGTAAGTTGGAGAGCGTCTCATGGAGGTGGTGCTTTGATATCGTGGAAGGGGGGGGGGGGGGGCGGGCGGTGATACAAGAAGGAGCGGGGATTCTATTTTCATAAATTGAAAATGTTCATACAATATAATTTCTAAATTTATGTGAAAACACGACATGTAACTTCTAGGAAACGGTTTCTTAAAATTATTTGTTTTGATAATTCATTTTTATGTTAAAAGTATATTCTCAGTTAAGTTTCTTTTAAATGTAGTTAATGGTTTAGTTCCACTGAGGTTAGTAATATTAGAATTAGAAATAATACAATCCGTCATACCTCGTAAAGTCTCTGAAAAGCTCGACCGGTTTCGGGTCCGTCTGGATCCCATCTTCAAGAGCACCTAACTGACTGTGAATGTTATTTTCCTATAATCTACCTATATATATCATCTACATTGTGTAAGCAGTGTAAAAAAAAAATTCAGGGTAGCAGTGGATTTGACAGGTAACCAACCCCCTATATAACAGCTCAGTAGGTTTGTTTGCGATCGAAGATGGACAACTACGAAAGCGCTCCAACTCCAGGATCATCTTTACGAGGTATGACGGTTTTTACCTATTTCTAATATAAATCATACTAACCTCAGTGGTATTAACAATATGCATGTATTTAACTATTACTGGTTGGCACAGGTTCAGGACGTGGGGACTTTGGCCTCTACGTAGAGCCCTACCGTCTCCATCACCATGCAGCGTGCTCCTGCGGACTGGAGATTGAGTCTGCAGGCCATATCACGTCAGATATATCATCGACTCAGATATGACGCAAAATCTTCACGGGCAATCCTGTAGGAGCCATGTATCGAGATTACTTTAGCATCAAGCACTACTCCATCTTCGTAAAAGCTGTCGGTAAAGACAAACTTTACACTATTATAGAATATTTTATTTTTAATATTATTTATTTATTAAGTAGTTTTAAGTTAGTCCAAATTGAAATAACCGAGTAACCCTAAAAGTTTAGAAGGCATCGCTTTAACTATACGACTCCTTTCCATGACAGACTGACGCTTACTGACCTAAACAAAAACAGCAGGATGAGAATTTAGCAGTAATGGGCCTCAGGTCAGGAATCGCTAATTACGACGTGCAATGATGAGCATTTAGCAGTCGTGGGCCTCAGGTCAGGAATCGCTAATTACGACAGCAATAATGAGAATTTAGTAGTAGTAGGCCTCAGGTCAGGAATTGCTAATTACGACGTGCAATGATGAGCATTTAGCAGTAGTAGGCCTCAGGTCAGGAATTGCTAATTTCGACGTGCAATGATGAGCATTTAGCAGTAGTTGGCCTCAGGTCAGGAATCGCTAATTACGACGTGCAATGATGAGCATTTAGCAGTAGTAGGTCTCAGGTCAGGAATCGCTAATTACGACGTGCAATGATGAAAATTTAGCAGTAGGAGGCCTCAGGTCAGGAATAGCTAATTACGACGTGCAATGATGAGCATTTAGCAGTAGTAGGTCTCAGGTCAGGAATCGCTAATTTCGACGTGCAATGATGAGCATTTAGCAGTAGTGGGCCTCAGGTCAGGAATTGCTAATTACGACGTGCAATGATGAGCATATTTCTTGGTCCCTAGGAGATTAGGGTGTCACCTCGTTACTACATGTACATGATGGGCTAGCAGCTATTTTTAACTTATTCACGTATTTTTTATATGCCCCATGACTAGTCATATATTGCAATATTTAATAGTTTATTTTAAAACTCTTCATTGATAATCTATTTTCTATACTAGCAAAGTATTTCTTTGTTAGAAGCCCTTTAGTACAATCCGCCCATATTTTTCCTATTCTGCCGCTGTTTGCTTTAGTAACCTTTGCTTTATATAAGACGTGGGATATTTTTCGTATTTACAATCCAAGCTGTTGTCTTGACCACCATTTTTAGCTCTATTATATATATATATATATTCAGGTAACTCACCACAAATTAGAGAAGATAGTCGCTCTAAGGCCTTTCGTTTTCACGTCGTCAGAGAGCAAGTGAATACAAGTTGTAAACAGGTTATGAATTTTGGTTTAAAGAAGGAGTAAGATTGGCATCATTGACAGTATTTTTCCCTATAACTGTTGAAATAGTCTTGATTTGTTTGATAATTCCTTCAATTAGAAATTCATCTAATTTAAAAAGGCCTGGACTAGTGTTGACCAAGTTCTTAGAAAAGTCTTTTATGAGGGCGCTTTCAACAATGTTTCTTCTTCTTTCACATGACATAAAAACCAACTCCTTTGCTTCTTTCCAGTTAATTATGTGATTTTTGTCTCTAATGTGTAGGAACAAGGCACTTTTATCATCTTGTCTTCTAACTGAATACTGATGTTGCTTAATCCTTGTATCCATTCCTTTTCCCGTCTGTCCAATATAAGCCAACTCGCAATCCTTGCAACGGGAAAAGGAATGGATACAAGGATTAAGCAACATCAGTATTCAGTATTCTAATTGAAGGAATTATCAAACAAATCAAGACTATTTCAACAGTTATAGGGAAAAATACTGTCAATGATGCCAATCTTACTCCTTCTTTAAATCAAAATTCATAACCTGTTTACAACTTGTATTCACTTGCTCTCTGACGACGTGAAAACGAAAGGCCTTAGAGCGACTATCTTCTCTAATTTGTGGTAAGTTACCTGAATATTTATATCACGTGTTTTGTGACAATTTTCTATATATATATATATATATATATATATATATATATATATATATATATATTGAATAAGACGAGCCAATCCCTGTTGCGTATCTTTTTGGACACTTCTTATTGGTTGTGGGTGTTTTTTCGTTAGACACCTTTCTCCTTCGCACACTCCGTCTGCTTAGCCGCCTCAGCCTTCACTCCAGGGGAGGGCTCACAGTCCCTACTTAATTTCCAATAGAGTTGGATGAAGGTCTTGGCGCCCTTGCTTGGAAGTGTACCTCGTCGAATTTGGTGTTTCCTATCTTGCTTAGTGGTTTTCATTAGATACTGGTTGTTGGTGTTTTCTGTAGTTCCTATTGTTGTGGGTGTATGGAGAACCATCTTTCCTCTTCGTTCTCCTCGTACGCTTGGCCGCCTCCGCCGTCCTTCCTGGAGAGGGCTCGCAGTCCCTACTTTAGGTTCACAGAGGGCAGGAATGGTATAGGCGTCCTCACATAGAAGAGTTCCTCGTAAGAATCTGGTCCGGGCTATGGGCATTATGGGTTGATGTTTGAGTATGTCTGGCGTTTACCGTACATATACGTTTTGCCAGATAACCAAAAAGTCACTAAATCAATTTTGCATTGATCAACAATGTTTAACTTATCACACCGGAATAAATACTATTTAAATTTGAAATGTCACTCCTATAATTAACGGATGACTGATCCTTTCTAATATATAACATTTCGAAAGTTTTCCTGCTCTGTTGATCCATTTGAACCTGATAAACTGACCTTGCCCTCATAAACTTTAAATTTGTTTCTATTTCAAGATCGCGTCTTTTAGAATAAAACATTTATAAAACATAAGAAGAATTGAAAAGAAAAAAATAAATCACTAAAATTAACAGAAGTTAATAAAAGTAGAGTAGTACAAGAATGTAAACTTTTATCCATCTATGTTATAAAGAAACTCAGCAGTACAAGATGAGTAACCTACACCAGCGCTTCCTGGTGAGAGAATCAAAAACCCCTTACCTTTCAGTGAATAGACGTTTATTTATTATTATTATTTGATTTATATATTTATTATTGTTATCTATTTATTAAAATAATAATAATAATAATTATTATTATTATTTTCTTTTCTATCGAGGTTTGGTCTAGCTTCAATAATACAATACCTTTTAGCCGACGTTTCGTCTATATTTGTAGTCATCTTCAGGGCTACATCAATAAAGAATTTAATTACAATAACATAAAAAGTAATTATATTACATTATTGAATTAATATACTTAATTACCTTGGTATTTTTCTATTGTGAGGAAACAACTACTACATAACGGTTTGTGTTCAAATCAGCTAGTGTGCTGCCCTAGTGACAGTTTTTCGAACCTTCTAATCAGACTTGATAACTCAAAACAACCCTAACAACTCATTAAAACTATACCAAACAAGAAAAAAACGGCCAGGAAACTACAACCGTATTTATACTAAGTAATAGACTTACTAACTAAAGTAATAAACTGAAGTACTAAAGTAATAGACTTACTTACTTTACTAAGTAGTAGACTATATATTTTACTTAGGTTTTCTGTATCCGTTTTTTTATTGCACGCTCTCTTGGTTTTTCGAATGTGAATCATTTTTTCTATATGCCTCTTATTTTTATTATTTTCATAGACTATAATCTTAGTATCATCTAGGTTAAAGTTATGACTATTGTTGATTGAATGATGGGCTAAAGCACAAAAGTTTTCTTTGATTTAATGTAATATTTATGTAGAGCTAACCTATCTTTTAAGTACTGTTTTCATTGTCCAATGTAAACTGCAACACAATTTTCGCACGGAGTTGAATATATTATATTACTTCATAGGAATGTGGTCGAGATAAGGAAAAACATTCCATTACTTTTAATAAAATAATTTATTAAAAGATTATTATTATGATTTTTAATATTTTTATTTATTTAATTAAATATTATTTTACCAATTAATTAAATGATTATGAAATAACAAACAAGTTTTTAATTATTTTAATTTTATTATTTAAATTATATTAATTATAATATGTAACCAATATATATATTATAATATATTTTTTTATGAAAAAACAAACTGAAAAGGATAAATAAAGTTCAATATATACAAAGAAACATAGATAAATTAAAAACCTACAATTACAGTTTCTAATATTCGGTTTAAACCATCTTTAGGAGAGATAAAAAAGGTTAACCAATCGTACTGGTGCAGAGACAGTTGAAGTTTGGTTCTCCAACCATCTCTGTACCAGTGAGCTTGGTCTCCTTCTCTTATCTCTTCTGATGACGGTTCAAACTAAAAATTACAGATAGTCAGTGTGTATTTTTAATTTGTCTATGTTTATTTATCTAAATTATAATTTCTTACTATATATTATACGAGTATTATTACAATACATATACATATATTAATTAATTAATATATATACATATATTCATTTATATAATTAATATATTATTTTTTATATATTATTTATACAATTAATATACATATATTAATTTTTATCCCTCTATTATTACTGTAATATCATTTATTAATATAAAATATAAAGGTAATATTTTATTATATTAAATTTAATTTATTTATTATTTATTTCATTTCAGTAACATATTAAATTTTTATTCCTACAACTATTCGCATTGTTTATTTTACCAATTAATAATTACTAGAGTAAATATTTCTTTTATTAATGTTATTTTGTTTATGTTGTGTAAAATAATATTTATTATACAAAACATTACCTTTTTGTGATTTATATTTATATACAGGATGTCCATAAAGTCCGTGTGCGTTTTAAAAAAAATATACCCTTATTTGTAGCTGGGATAGAAATGATCTGTAAAAAGGATTAGAAAGAAGGAAATCTATATTTTTTAAAGTTTTATTGAAATTTTATCCACTTAACCTCCGTCATGTGGTAACCTCTTCCATACAGATAAATCACGAATTTCCTAACAGATAAATCGGAAGAGGTGAACCATTTCATTTATCTTCACGCCAGACTTGACTCCATTAGATTTTTCTTATAGGGGTATGTGAAAACAACTGTGCATGCATCTAAATCTTGTTCATTTGAAGATTTGAAAGCTAAAATAACTAATAAGATTTTACAGATTATTGTAAATCAGTTGGCGCATGTTTTCCATAAACTGCAATTTGTATTACTCTTTATACTCCTAATAATGGAGGACTGTGGAAAATAAAAATTAATTTTACAATAAAACTTTAAAAATGTAGGTTTACTCCCTTCTAATCTTTTTTACAGATTATTTCTATCGTAAATACGAATAAAGTTATAATTTTTTTAAACTGCACATGGACTTTATGGACACCCTGTATTATATATCTTTATATTTTCCATTCTTTTTCTTTCTGTATCGGGGTTTCACGCTTCCAAACCACTATTAAGAAAGAAAACGAGTATTGAATATAAGCCTTTTAGATAAGAACATATTGGATTAAAGACATTTTACTATTTTGTTTGAATAAAGGTTCCCGTTAATTGATAAGTACGATAAGTACTTACACTTATTACTTATTATTATTATTATTAGTTGAGGATGACTATAGCAATGCGTCTTAAAAAAAAACTATTTTACTTCCCCTCTTCTGTACTAAAGTACCCTAGCAGTTAGCTTCAACGCCTCCAAGAAGCTCAGCACTTTTGCTGGTTCCAGCGGTAAAAGTTTTTCTATGGTTTTGTTGAGTGTCCTGAAGCACCTACCTCTGGGCAGCAAAGTTAGCCTTATAGTCAACCAGCAGGTGCAGCAGCGTTTCTTCCTCATTTTTGCATAATCTGCATAAACCATTATTGATAATGTCCATTCAGGCTACAAACGTTTTGGGAGAAAGTAACTTCCTTTCTCCTTTTTCGGGCAGTCTTTTTCGGTTCCTTAGGTGCATTTGTGGGAGGTTAGCTCCCATTAGTTAGCGCTTTTGGACCCTCTGCGCTTCCGGAGGATGGTCTCTGGACTTCCTTCTCCTTAGTATCATACAGGTGGAAAATCCCTGAAACTCTATCGGTGGTATTTTGTCCGCTCTAGCAGATCACCGCATACCGGAGTAAGGCTACTTACTCAAGGGGGTCGCCTTGTACTCTTGGGGCTCCGTTCATAAAACAGTAACCCCTGTATCATCCATACTTCGTCACGGATCGCATAACACCTTAGATTGGGGCTGAGATAAAAGGAAGGGATTTGTGGATTAGGAATGTTGTGAAACGAAGGTGGCCAGGCCCAGCCCCTGATCACCTTCTCCTCCTCTTTCGTTTGTCCCTGCATATAGCAGGTTAACAGGGTAGCCTCGTGAAGGCCGAAAGTCGGAGTTGAATGTTAAGGCTATTTGAGGCGCTTAATCACTCCATTATTACCCCTATTTGTTAATAATAATTTTTAAAAATTTGTGCATAAAATGCTAATACTATTTAGTAACTGGATTCTGTACTTTACATATTATCACTGCTTATTAAGTAATATTATAGCAACGAATAAATATATTTGTAATCTTAAATTACAATTTAGGATTAGGTATATATTATATTTTTATATATTTATTATATTATATGTTTATATTATTTATAATAAGATTTCACAATAAAATCAATGTCACTTCACTACAAATACAGAATATTAAACATAGAATAAAATTTAATTTATATAACTAGTATATATTAAAAAAAAATCAAGAATTAACGTGTACTGAAAAAGACAACATTTAGTCTTCCCTGAAAACTAGTCATTATTATAAGGACATCTTGTTCTAGTAATCGAATTAGTTTAGCAACTTTGATGATAACTATACGATATCAATCCAAATTGAAATAAATCCCAATTGAATTAATCCCAACCCAGAGTAAATATGGTTTGGACGTCGATATTATATATTAATTTATATTTTGCTCATTCTGAGGTAAAATGGATAAACCAACAAAAGTCTCCACACAAATGAAGTTTTATTAAACGCGTTTCGAACACTTTGTGTTCATCATCAGGAAGACACTTTAATACAAATTATATCTAATTAGTTACAAAAATTAGAGTGAAATAATAAAAATTCAATTAAGAGAATTGAAGACATACCCAAGGATGTGGTACTGACGGGTTGGTCAAGTGAAAACAACTTGTTTTCAAGTTGGTCAAGTTGTTTTCACTTGACCAACCCGTCAGTACCACATCCTTGGGTATGTCTTGAATTCTCTTAATTGAATTTTTATTATTTCACTCTAATTTTTGTAACTAATTAGATATAATTTGTATTATAGTGTCTTCCTGATGATGAACACAAAGTGTTCGAAACGCGTTTAATAAAACTTCATTTGTGTGGAGACTTTTGTTGGTTTATCCATTTTACCTCAGAATGAGTAAATACCACACAATTACGGATTGCACAACTAATGATTTATATTTTGCTGTTTTGTTTGTTAAAGTCTTCTGTAAACTGATGAATACAAAGAATTATTACTTGTTAATAATAATTAAAACAAATCATACAGTTCACTGAAGGGGTTCTTGAGGATTTTGGTCATAAGAATTCAACACCTCAAGTTTTATGATGCTGCTAGATAAAAGCATGGACGGTTAAATAGTGTTTCATCAAAAACAAGGAAATAATTTTTTATAGGTTTCTGTTTTCCCTTAATTTTTTTTTTATTTTTTGACTCTTTTTTTATTGTTTTGTAATATTCTGGCGTACTGTGCTTGTTACTGTCTGTTTGTTTTTGTATAGAGGTATCCTCCCAGAATTATTTTTGTAAAAGTGTGCTTTTCTGTTTGAAAATTGGGTTTTGTTATCTGAATAATTAATAATAAGTAATTAGGTATAAACAAGAAATGTTTGTTTTTAAATAATGAATAATAACAATGGGTATTTTTTGATCCTTTTGTGGTTTTCTTGTTACAAAATTTTTTGTTCTTTTTTTTTTTGTTTTCTCTTGGTTGATATTCCGTGGATCTATTTGTCTTCCTCTACTTATGTCGTCAATAAATTGTTTTTTAGCCTTGAAAATGCCAACTTTGGACGAAACGTCAGCATATAATCAGGAGTTAAATTTTTATTACCAAAATCCTCAAGAACCATTTCTGTGAACTTGAAAAATCAGTAACCGAGAAGCTATATCAATACACATAATATTGATATAATTATAATTAGAAGTAATATACTTCTAATGCTATGTAATAATAACAATCCTTACTTTATATTTTATTGCTACTAATTAAATAATATAAAACTAGGATAAGTATATACCTAGTGATAAATTACATTTTTATCAAAGTATAATATATATTTTTATATATTTATTATATTATATTTTGACCTTACTATAATAAGTATAGTGATCATGAAAAAATGTGATCTCTTTTTCATAAAAAAATATTTTCTGAAAATATAAAATCTACGTTAATAGATTGTTTGTTTAATAATTTTGTAAAAAAAAAATAGTTTAACCCACATACATCTTTAGTGTAGGTATACAATTATTTTGATCTGGTAAACTGTATCTGTATTATAGTAAAGTAAAAATATTTAACAACTTCAATTGCTTAGGACTATGCTTACTAACTTAAGTTTGCAGTTTTATTTTTATTTATTTATTTTTTAAATCAAAAGTAATTAATTTATTAATTTTTCAAAAAAAAATCCATGATTTTACTACTCTAAAAAATAGGAAGAGAAACTTCTAAACAAATTTTCCTATTTTTAATTGTTAACATTGATTTTTTTTTCTGAATACAATTATTTTACATTTTTATGTAAAATATTAATTTGACTCATCAAAGATTGTGGACTGTTTCGTCTACACAAAGTTTTGGACCCCCCTCTCCCTCCAACGATAACAGAGAAACAGACTAAAGTTGAAAAAAATGTGTTGATTTGTGGCTAAAAGTCTGTGAATTTAAACCCAAAATTATCACTGTTCTTGCTGATCGCTTAAGGTCTTTTTTTGAAAATAAGACACTGTCTTACTTTATTTTTAGGTATAAAAAGTAAAAGTATGTACATGAAATAGACTGTTTACCTTATGCTCTATTAAATGCTAATTAGAGAATATAATGAGGGCTAATTATGATGACTTTGATTTGTAACTGTAGTTTAATTGATGTAATTAGATATTCTCAATTATCAATACTATGACAAAGCGTGACACACGCGGTTACTACCGTCTTTTTCTGAAAATAAGACACTGTCTTACTTTATGTTTAGGTCAAAATCCGTGCTAGGGCTTATTCTCTGGGCTGGGCTTCAAGTAGTTACATATTTTTCTTTAATATTTATTTTTATATAGAAATTTAATTTAATTTGATTACAGTTATGGCATCTTCTAGAACATCATCATAAATTATGAAAAAATTTTGAATTCCGTTCTGAATTTCCTCCAAATCTATTTCCTGTAGAATCATTGGTCTGAATCTCTCATGTCTTGCAATATAGCTGTGGTTAAATTAATACTTCTTGTCTAAGTAGCCTCCTTGAAACGAACTTTAGGCGTAAACAAGGAATTTCTTGGAATATTTTTTTCCAAAGAATTCTCTGAAATATTATGACAGCTAGAGGTACCTACGACATTCAACAGCCATTTTTTAACGAATTATATTTTTCACATTATCTTAAGTAAGACCTATTTTCAGAGGAAGGTTTATAGTTCCAAATGTCTGGAAAATCACGCTAGGACTTATTTTTGAGGGATGTCTTATTTTCGGAAAAATGCAATTCTTCTCAATAATGCATTGGTTTTAGTACAAGTGGTATGTTAGTATATTCTTGTGTTATTCTTTACTAGTGAACTGATTAGTAAGACATTTTCATCAATATTATTTATTATTCTTATTATGTTTTAATATAAATTTATAATATATATAAAACATATATGTGTTGAGGCATTACAATCCCAGTATAATATAACAATCCCAGAAGAACTTGTATAAATCGATAATTTTATCTGCATCTTTCAGTCATTAGAGAATTTCATGTGGGAAAGAATAATACTATGATTGGATTTCTGTAAAGGTCATCTAATTTTATGACGTTACTAATGTGGAAAAAATATAGGTTATTATCAAAGGGAAATATATATTGCTTTCAATAATGTATTTATTTATAGAGGTCGTTAAAAAAAAATAATAATTTGAGTATAGGTAGACGTTTGGGGACCCTGGTCTAAGTATAAAGACTTAGTACTAAGTAACTGGTACTTAGTAATTTAGTACTTAGTACTAATACTAAGTGCTGGTCTAAGTACTAGTACAGCAGAACCCATTTTAAAATTGTTAGGGACTTCAAATATTCTTACATTGTTTAAATAAAAATCTGACACGGGTGTGATTCTTATTTATTAATATTAGTTTTGTTGTAATAATATATTTGAATTGAATGAATTGCTCATTCTAGTAGACTAAATATTTTACAAAAAATATTTGTTAATTTACAAATAATACGGCATAAAAATAAATTTTTAGCATATTTAAAATGAAAGAGAATTTTTATTATTAATAGAAGACTAAATACGTTAAAATAATTAGGGGTAATATTTATTTTTATAGGTCTTCTGGCAGCTTGTTGATTTCTTATCATGGGTTTGAGTGGGAGATAGCAAACCTTCAGTTGTAACCTATATTTACGAAGTAGGTTTGATCGGTGTTCTATTGCGTTGCAATAGCTAAGTGTCTTAATTTTTGAGTTATGGCAAACTAATTTCAGTTTTGTTCTATTCAAAGTGAGCCTAAATTTTAATTGTTGAATGTTTATAGTGAATCTTCGAAAAAAACATTTTTTCACAATAATATATGTAAGTATCTTCTACTAAATATCATTTTTAAAATTCAAATTTAGTGCGAAATGTTTTATGTTTGATTTACGTCATAGTGAAGCTCTATTTCAGATGTCAATTGTGCTAATAAATATATTGTCTTTGCGTCTTCTATGTTTTCTATTCGTGTTTGAACCAATCGATAGGAAAAAAACTTTTCCACTGAAAATAATTTATTGTGTTTTTGAATTCATATTTATTATTTTCTAATTTCAAGAGTTTATATAGCATACTTCTTTCTTCTAATTATCAAATACTACAAGTACTGTTTAAAGGTAAATATAATTTATTGTTCACTTCTATCGTAAATTTAAATAATTAATATTTATATTGAGCAAACTGTCAAACATAGTTAGTTACGTATATTTAAATTACCATGATCAGCGAATTATTAACTTTAAATGATGAAACGAAGAGTCATAAGGGATCATTTATAAAACTATGCACTTAATTTTTTATCATTATTTTATAGCCACTTAACTTGATTGGGAACTTCATCGTATTAGGAATTTCATTTAACAACCAATATTATTAAATTAAAAACCTGCTTGTCACTATTTGTGCCCCAACTAGTTAAGTTCACAGGTAGATACAGTAGTTTCTATGATGTTTCTATCAACTTTTGTTTTGCTTTTTGAATTCATTTATTTAAAATAATGTAAATACTTATTGTTTTAACTGTAGTGTTTTAAATAAAAAAAATATGAAGTCTCACAACAGTAGAGATACATATTAACATAGCAATAGTTCATAATAGTTAGTTTTCTATCATTATTTTATAGCAATTTAAGTTGACTTGGATCTTATTTCATGTAAGAAGAAATATGATGAAATTAAAAAGCTGATAGTCAATATCTGTGCTCTAACTAATTAAGCTGTTTCAATAAACTTTTGTTTGCTTATTTTGAATTAATTTGTTTTAAATAAAGGTATTATAACTATTGTTTTGCCTTTAATGTTTGTAGTAAAAACAAGTATGGCGTCTCAAGTAGTGACACATATTAACGTAATAATAGTATTATTGAGGATAGAAAATTAGAATATTGAGTTTATTAATCGTTGAAAATTATTGACATCTCAATATTTTACGTATTTTAGTAACTGTGATGACCATTAATTTTATAGTTTACCAGTATTGATAGACTAAAGCAGAGATATAAACAGTAGAGGATCCAATATTCAAATAATGATCTCTGGCTTTAAAATAATGATTTCTAAATTAATAGTATTAGTCTATCTTAATGATACTGTTCTAATAACAATGCTTAGATATTGCACGATTTAACGAATACGACTTTGGTTCTTTAATTAATGAATATAATTAGCAATATATAGATATCAAATCAGTTGGGATTTGACTCTGATTGAGTAACCCACTGTTATGGTTGAAGATTGTTATGATTGTAGGGTAAAAAGTTATTGAAATGGTCTCCACATATAAAAATGTTAATGGTATAAACAATAATGAGTAAATACCACATAATAAGTGATTGCACTACGTTGAAATTGTTATGTGATTGTTATTTCATATACAGAACAATCACAATAAATAAACATGTGATGCAATCAATGAAAGTTTAAATCACAATGGAAAAAGGAAAATATTAGAAATAAATGCTGTAAGGCCTTTCACTTTATTTCTAATGTAGTGCAATCAGTTATTATGTGGTATTTACTCATTGTAGGGTAAAAATCTAATGAAATGGTCTCCACATATAAAAATTTTAATGATATAAACAACGTGTTTCGAACACGTAGTGTTCGAACACATACATTTTTATATGTGGAGACCATTTCATTAGATTTTTACCCTACTTTCACTTTATGTTATCAGATAGCAAACTGAGTAAAAGACAAAATAAAAAAAACAGTTCTTACTTCGCCTTTTGATGACATAAAGTGTGTTTTCCTTTTTATTTGTGGATTAAACTTCATATATTTATATATATAAATAACAATCAGTGTTCAAACAATAAGAAATGATTAAAAAGACTTAGATCTTTCAATCGTAACAAACTATCTTCGTCAGATTCAAATCCTAAATGATTTTATTTTTATTGTGAAATCTTGTTACATATAAATAACAATATATTATTGAGTTATACTCTAGCAACAACCTGAACAGTCCTCAAAGATATATATTTTAACATCCCTTAATATTTACTTATTTTCCTCTATTTATTTCAAGTAGTACTTTATATAGTTTACATCCTCAAGTAGCTCACACGTTACTGACATACACAAATCATTTAAACATATGAGGAAAAAGAGCTTTTTTGTCTTTCTTTTGTTTTTTTTTTGTAATAATTTCCACCAAGACAATTAAAAAGTTATTTAGGTTTAACAAATCATAAAATTCATTACACAGTGTAATTTTGTTATTATTGTTATGTAACATTATTACACAGTAAATAATAGTTCTAGATATACTTATTAATTTAATCAAGTGTCAGGAATCATAATTCAGCGAATAACTGCAATAAATTAATTACTTCTGAATCAAATATTTGATATTCAGTTTTCTCCTTATAGTGTTTCGAAAAACTAACCTATACATAATATCATTTGAAAATGACAAAATAAAATAAATTTTGTTAAATTGTAAACGGAGTTTCATTTATTTTTTATATATTAAGATCATATATATTTAGCAAACAATAGTATGTTTAAACTTGATACAGACTGGTTGTTTCGTGAATATAACATGAGTGGATGTAATATATTCTTTTTCGTACTACTTTTCTTTAATGTATTTATTATTTATGTTCCTTATAAGAATCAAATGATTTCTATGCGAAATATATATTCTACAATTAATGCCTAAACCAAAGAAAGAAATCAGAAAAATGACTTAAGATATTTCAAACAAGACAGGTGGCCTTCATCAGATTTCAAATTGAAGCTGGCAAAGATTGCTTGTTTTGGTTGAAAGATGAGATCATAAGTCAGTTTTCTGATTTCTTACTGTCGTCTTTATTATTTTTATATTATGTCTAATACCTATACATTATTTTTATTATATGCTGAACTCTAATAATATAAATATGGTATATGGATGGGCATACATTAATATTAGCTGGAGAATAGTATTTATTTATTTAAAATAGTACTTTATGTACTATTTTAAATAGTACATAGTATGTGGCTGCATATGTATATATATATATGATTCGTTACAATGTTGACCAATAGGAGTGAAGTTTACAGATTCATGCGTGAGGTCCCAGTTACCCGCGGCTCAGCGAAGCCTCAGTCATTCTGCCAATGACTATATATATATATGGGACAGAGTAGCCCAGTGGGTTGCTTGCTCGACTCCGGAGTGGTAACTCCGAGGTTCTTTAATCATTTTAGTCGTCGATTTCATCACGTAAAAATTCAAAAAAAAAATCCGCGTATGTCATCCGTGGGAAAGTATGTTAAACCTTCAGTCCCGAACCTATGACATGTGAGGTCCTCTAGAGCACAGAGGATGTATGTATGTATGTCAAACATACGGCCCGCGGGCAGGATCCGGCCCATCTGGGGGTTTAGTACGGCCTGGCGGATAAATCTGCATTCTTTATATATATATATAACAATGCAGATTTATCCGCCAGGCCGTACTAAACCCCCAGATGGGCCGGATCCTGCCCGCGGGCCGTATGTTTGACATACATACATACATCCTCTGTGCTCTAGAGGATCTGACATGTCATAGGTTCGGGACTGAAGGTTTAACATATCGTATTTTCCGACGGATGACAAACGCTGATTTTTTTTTTTAATTTTTGATGAAATCGACGACTAAAATGATTAAAGAACCCCGGAGTTACCACTCCGGAGTCGAGTAAGCAACCCACTGGGCTACTCTGTCCCCACTACATGAATTATAATTAAATAATTTTAAAGCTTTTATAATTTCATTATCCTTTTTGTAAGACGGTGTTTCAAACGATTTACATTGTTCAATTCTTTACGATTCCTATCGTTTCCTGAAAGCAGGAAGGAAGGAAATAAAATGAAATCTATATAATAAAAAATAAAAACAACCTGGAAACCTATTAAACAAAGGCATTTTTCTAGATTTACAGTTTTTATATTCTTGTACATAGTAAGTGTTTTGATTAGAAAAGTAAAACAGAAAACAATTAACTTTTGTCGTAAAATATTAATTATAGCTTTGTTTTGTAGTTTTCTAAAACAACAATTGCTTATTGGATTTATACGGTTATTTGATCTCGTATTGTGTTTTAAATTTTAAAAATTTTTAATGAACTAAGGGTTTGGTTTTAGGGGTCAAGGTAGTGCATTGGTTTGCGTGCTCGCTTCTCGATTTGTAGATTCGTGTTCAGTTGTTATTCTGGTCTTTTTATTATTTGAGACTGACTATAGCACTGCGTCTTAAAAAAGAAACTATTGTACTTCCCCTCTTCTGTACTAAAGTACCTCAGCAGTTAGCTCCAACGCCTCCAAGAAGCTCAGCACTTTTGCTGGTTCCAGCGGTAAAAGTTATTCTATGGTTTGTTGAAAGTCACGAAGCACTTACCTTTGTGCAACAAAGTTACCTTACAGTCAGTCAGCAGGTGCAACAGTGTTTCTTCCTCTTTGCAGAATCTGCCTAAACGATCATTGTTAATGCCCATTCAGGCTCCCTAGGTTTCGGGAGAAAGTAACTTCCTTTCTCCTTCTTCGAGATAGTCTTCTTTGGGTCCTCAGGTGCACTTGTGGGAGGTTGGCTCCCACTAGTCTGCGCTTACGGAGGATGGTCTCCGGACTTCCTTCTTCTTAGTATCATACAGGGGAAAATCCCTTAAGCTCTATCAGTGGTATTTTGTCCACTCCGTCAGAGCGCCGCATACCGGAGTAAGGCTATTTACTCAAGGGGGTCGTCTGGTGCCCTTGAGGCTCCATTTATAATACAGTAACCCCTGTATCATCCATCCTTCGGCACAGATCGCATAACACCTTAGATTGGGGCTGGGATAAAAGGAGGGGATTTGGGAATTAGGAAGGATGTGAAACGAAGGTGGTTAGGCCCAGCCCCTGATCACCTTCTCCTCCTCTTTCGTTTGTCCCTGCATATAGCAGGTTAACAGGGTAGCCTCGTGAAGGCCGAATGTCGGAGTTGAGTGCTACATGTTATTAGTGGCGCTTAATCACTCCATTACTACCCCTTCTGGTCCTTATTATTATTATTATTTCATGAGAAAAATCTGAAAGTCTGCAATGGTTTAGCAACTATTTTTGGCGCTTGGGGGTGGTCTTAATAGTTTAATTCAAACGGCAATCAAAACAAGATAAAAAAAATAGGAGTGGTGTAAACTCGACTTTACTGTAAGTAAACGTAATAAACTCGTAATAAACCAACTTGATTTGTTTGATTAGTCAAACACTTGATTGAGAAACATACATCGCACTGTGGAGTGAGTCAATAAATATATGTTTATAGGGATTAATTTTTTACATTTAAAATTCATTTTATAAACTTATAAATAATAATTTTATTTAACTTAAAAACTTATATTTTATTTCTTTTATGTATTTATTTAAAATAAATAATATATATTTTATAAATTTTATTAGATATATTTCACTAAGTCCGGGTAAACATTGTAATTAAATGCAAACAAATCTGACCAGTAAGGCAGGTGATTCATCATTCTGAAACTAAATTTTATTAGATATATTTCACTAAGTCCGGGTAAACATTGTAATTAAATGCAAACAAATCTGACCAGTAGGGCAGGTGATTCATTATTCTGAAACTAAATTTTATTAGATATATTTCACTAAGTCCGGGTAAACATTGTAATTAAATGCAAACAAATCTGACCAGTAGGGCAGGTGATTCATTATTCTGAAACTAAATTTTATTAGATATATTTCACTAAGTCCGGGTAAACATTGTAATTAAATGCAAACAAATCTGACCAGTAGGGCAGATGATTCATTATTCTGAAACTAAATTTTATTTTTTTATAGTATATAAGACGTTAATAATATCAGGTTTTGGAAGTCTATTGTAAGCAGGTTTCTTTGGTTCAGAGCAATGTAAAAAGTCTTGGGTTCGATTCCAGAAAAATATATATATATTTTATTTCATTAGTTGTGCAATCTGTAATTGTGTGGTATTTACTTATTCTGAGGTAAAATGGATAAACAAACAAAAGTCTCCACTTTTGTTTGTTTATCCATTTTACCTCAGAATATATTTTATTATTCATTCAGTTCAGACAATGCACAGTGCCAAGAAAATAAATAATCAAGATCGGTCATTAGAGTTATATAAGGATATAGATTTGCAAATATTACAGTTGAAAAATCCGTATAAAAATAGTATTATACTCGTACACGTAAGCGTAAAAACAATTACAACCTTTAAAACTCGTTTTGGTATAAAATTTAAACTTTTTGTTAGCTTTTCATTATTTTCTTTTTTACTTTACTATAAGTTAAGTATAGTCATCGTGAAAAAATTTGATTTCGAGATTTTGACGGAATTATATGTTTTGAGGTCCCAAAAGTCGTTTTATGATGTTTTTACTTGACTATAAGTTAAGTATAGTGATTGTGAAAAAATTCGATCTCGAGATTTTGACGGAATTATATGTTTTTGAGGTCCCAATAGTCGTTTTATGATGTTTTTACTTTACTATAATAAGTAAATTATAGTGATCGTGAAAAAATTCGAACTTGAGATTTTGACGGAATTATATGTTTTAAGGTCCCAAAAGTCGTTTTATGAAGTTTTTTCGATGAAGTCTGTGTGGGTGGGTGAGTGTGTTAGAATTGCTTGTTACCACGCTACGGTACACAATCTTTGATGGATCAAGTTGATATTTTACACAAGAATGGGTCCCACAGTGTAGATGATACCTATTGTTTGGGAAGAATTATGATTATGTATGACGTGCAAGTCACGTTTTTTTTTATCCCCTGAAATGCCGCCCCTTGGCACGTGCCGCCCAGAGTGGACCCTCCCACACCTTGCTATATATTTGCCGCAGGTTACCCATGACTGGTGTATGTTATAAATGGAGAGTAGTAAACTGAAAAAAAAAACAATATTTTATATGTTTGGAGTACGATAAATGTTGTTGTTGTCTGACTGCAAATAGAGCAATTATAAAAACACCAGTCGATTGACGTTATCAGCTGGGAATGAACAAGGTTTGCCAAGGCTGAACACTACAATGAAATTTGTGGGAACTTGAAGTACAGAATTCGTGATTAACATTCAAACAGCTTGATATTGAAAGACTGATTGGATTATTATAAGAGGAGAGCGGAAACTACGGTCTGCGGGTGACATCCAACCCTAAGGTTTGCTTGTAGACGCCAGAGTAGCCCAGTGGCTTGCGTATTTGCCTCTGGATTAGTAGATCCGCGCTAGATCCTTCTTCTGGATATCGGGTTTTTTTCTGTGGATCTGTTCCTCAGATACGATTTAAAGGAGCCTGCCTCTCTGAGGAACAACAGGAAATTAGACTTCTCAATCCTCCTCGCTGGTTCTTCAAGACTTATGGTGTCTTGTGGACCACAGACACGAAGTCAATTTTTGATTAAATGTTGAACTAAGTATACATTAAACCAGTGGTTCTCAACGTGGTCCACATGGACCCCCAGGGGTCCACAGAGGATTACTGGGGGTCCATGAGGAAAGTAGTATTCTGAAGGTCCATGACACGTGGTTAGGGCTCTATGTTAAGTTTAAATCAGTGGTTCTCAACGTGGCCCACATGGACCCCCAGGGGTCCACAGAGGATTACTGGGAGTCCATGAGGAAAGTAGTATTCTGAAGGTCCATGACACGTGGTTAGGGCTCTATGTTAAGTTTATATCAGTGGTTCTCAACGTGGTCCACATGGACCCCCAGGGGTCCACAGAGGATTACTAGGGGTCCATGAGGAAAGTAGTATTCTGAAGGTCGATGACACGTGGTTAGAGCTCTATGTTAAGTTTAAAGCAGTGCTTCTCAACGTGGTCCACATGGACCCCCAGGGGTTCACAGAGGATTACTGGGGGTCCATGAGGAAAGTAGTATTCTAAAGGTCCATGACACGTGGTTAGAGCTCTATGTTAAGTTTAAATGAATTTATCAGCAAACCAAAAATAAATCAAAGCGTAGTAAGCTTTGGCCGTACAATATTCAAACACAATGAAAATATAAGGCCTAATATCCTCGTCAGTTTGTTAAAATGTTCCAATGTTTTAAAATTTTCTATTGCTCTTTTCTTTATGGTACATTCAAAATTGATTCTGTTACTATTTATTTCAGGATACTTTATAAAATGTTAATGAAGAAATATTTTGTTATTGCTTTAAAAACATTTTTGTATTTTCGCATGCGTTGTAGATATAATGAAATTATTTCATAAATAACGATAGTTATTTGGGGGTCCAAAAGTAGCTTTTAGGGGGTCCACAAGCAAACAAAGGTTGAGAACCCCTGCATTAAACTGACATAATCGTGTTTTTGCATAATAAAAATATAATCTTTTTTTATTGTGTAAACCGATATGCTAGCGTGTAATAACATCAGCCGTTTAACGACTTTTTGTTTGATCGGTGATTCTGCAGATTCTACAGTGGGAGTCTTAAATTTTGCCTAACTCAAGTGTATTTAGAGTAGGGATCTTTAAAGATTAACTGACATCGTACAGGCTTGGGACTGACGGTTAACGTCCTTCTCTGAGGGACGACGTGCTTAGATTTATTCATCTCCCGATGAATAAATCGAGGTCCAGGTGGGGATCGAATCCCGGACTACCAGCCCAGAGGTGAGTAGGCTAATCACTGAGCTGACCTGGGCTCTTTTGGGTCCCTTAGTCTGTACAGTGTCAGGTACTCGTTAAAGATCCTTACTCTAAACATACTTGGGTTAGGAAAAATGTAGGAACTCTCAATGTAGAATCAATATTGATTATGTAGTATGACAAAGGGCTAATGTTATGTGTGTTCCCTTCTGGGGGACTGCGACTGCAACCTAACCTAACATAGAAGGCCTGTGTAGCCCAGTGGCTTGCGTGCTCCCCTCTCGACTGGTATATTCGCGATTCAGTACTCTCTCTGGTCATCGATGTATTCACTCCAGAGGTAAATAAATCTGCCGTTGGTCCCTTAGACTGTACGATGTCAGGTACTCCTTGAAGATCTCTACTCAAAATGAACCTGAGTTAAAGCAAAATTTACTACCCACAATGTATAATGCACATTCTGTGGTATTACAAAGGACTAGTGGGACTGCATATATCCCACTAGTGGGATAGGACTAAGATAGGACTAACCTTACCCTCCCTCTCACTCTTTCTCCCCCTCTCTCTGCTATCTCTCTCTCTCTCTCTCCTATCTGTCTCTCTCTTTCTCTCTCTCCTCTTTTTCCCTCTCTCCCCTCTCCCCTCTTCTCTCTCTCTCACTCCCTTTTCTCTCACTCTCTCTTCTTTCTCCAGTGCACACATATGGTCCAAGTTTCTACCTCTCTCTCTCTCTCTCTCTCTCCTATCTGTCTCTCTCTCTCTCTTTCTCTCTCTCCTTTCTCCCCCTCTCTCTCCTCTTTTTCCCTCTCTCCCCTCTCCCCTCTTTCTCTCTCTCTTCTCTCTCCAGTGTAAACATATGGTCTAATTTATATAGAATGTTTCTACCTGTCTCTCTCTTTCTCTCCTATCTGTCTCTCTCTCTTTCTCTCTCTCCTCTTTTTCCCTCTCTCCCCTCTCCCCTCTTCTCTCTCTCTCACTCCCTTTTCTCTCACTCTCTCTTCTTTCTCCAGTGCACACATATGGTCCAAGTTTCTACCTCTCTCTCTCCTATCTGTCTCTCTCTCTCTCTCTCTCTCTCTTTCTCTCTCTCCTCTTTCTCTCCTTTCTCCCCCTCTCTCTCCTCTTTTTCCCTCTCTCCCCTCTCCCCTCTTTCTCTCTCTCTTCTCTCTCCAGTGTAAACATATGGTCTAATTTATATAGAATGTTTCTACCTGTCTCTCTCTTTCTCTCCTATCTGTCTCTCTCTCTTTCTCTCTCTCTCTCCTTTCTCCCCCTCTCTCTCCTCTTTCTCTCCCCCCCCTCTCTCTCTCCCCTCTCCTCCCTTCTCTCTCTCCCCCCCCCTCTCTCTTCTCTTTCTAGTGCACACACATATGCCAATGATTGACCCTATATGATAACCATGCTTTAGAACATTCTCTTTGAGACTCAATAATAACCTAACCTAACCTTAACCATTGAAATAAATACATCAATATAGTGATGCTAGCTGTAGATTATCTTGTTTTAAACTTTAAATTCAATATTTGAAACGAAAGCAATGATGATGTCATCGGTTGACCTTGAATCTCGTCAAAATGAATTCAACAATAAAGAAACCATTTATAAAGCTTTCATCCTTTCAATAACTCCCTTTATCATCTTCAGGCCATTCACACACAATCAACCTTGCTTTGTTGGCTTTCTTTTAACAATCAAACGCTTTTTTTCTTCTTTCTTTCTAGAACTCAGGTCGTTGCCCATCAATGACCGACCGACCCATAATGAATCACAGCCCCACTGATAACACACCTTCTTATCAGTTCATATAAGCTTGTATCGATAAATACGTAATCGATTGTCATCAAATATATATCTCTCTTACTAGAGACTATCTGTCTGACCCAGCTCCTCCTCTTTCTTTTCAATAATATTCCTAATGCACAGATATTTATGTATTTTTTTATTTATTTTTTCTCTTTATACAAATATATCCAAGCAATATTAGTAAACATTTTAATTCCTATGGTCTAATTTATATAGAATGTTTCTACCTCTCTCTCTCTCCCTCTCTCCTCTCTCTCTCCCACTCTCTCTAATCTCCCTTCCCTCTTCCCTCTCTCTCTCCTCTCTCTATCTCTCTTCCTTCTCTTCATCTCTACCCCCTCTCTCTCCTCTCTCCCCCCTCTCCCTCTCTCTCTCTCTTCCTTCTCTTCATATCTATCCTCTCCCTCTCTCTATCTCTCTTCCTTCCCCTCATCTCCCCCCTCTCTTTCATTTCTCTGTCCTCTCTCCTCTCCCTTTCCTCTCCCTCTCTCTCTCTCTCTCTTCCTTCTCTTCATCTCTATCCTCTCTCTCTCTCTCTCTCTCTCTCTCTCTCTCTCTCTCCCTCTCCCTCTCTCCTCTCTCTCCCCTCTCTCTAATCTCCCTTCCCTCTTCCCTCTCTCTCTCTCCTCTCTCTATCTCTCTTCCTTCTCTTCATCTCTACCCCCTCTCTCTCCTCTCTCTGTCCTCTCTCTCCCCTCTCCCTCTCTCTCTCTCTTCCTTCTCTTCATATCTATCCTCTCCCTCTCTCTATCTCTCTTCCTTCCCCTCATCTCCCCCCTCTCTTTCATTTCTCTGTCCTCTCTCCTCTCCCTTTCCTCTCCCTCTCTCTCTCTTCCTTCTCTTCATCTCTATCCTCTCTCTCTCTCTCTCACTCTCTCTCTCTCTCACTCTCTCTCTCTCTCTCTCTATCTCTCTCTCTCTCTCTTCCTTCTCTTCATCTCTCCCTTCTCTCTCCTCTCTCCTCTCTTTCTCATCTCTCCATCTCTCTCTCTCTTCCTTCTCTTCATCTCTATCCCTCTCTTCTCTCTCTCTCTCTCTCTCTCTCTCTCTCTCTCTCTCTCTCTCTCCTCTCTCTTCTTTCCCCCTCTCCTCTCTCCTCTCTCTTCCTCTCTCTCTCTCTCTCTCTCTCTTTCTTCCTTCTCTTCATCTCTATCTTCTCCCTCTCTCTCTCTCTCTTCCTTCTCTTCATCTCTATCCTCTCTCTCTCTCTCTCTCTCTCTCTCTTTCTTCCTTCTTTTCATTTCCCCCCCTCTCCCTCTCTCCTCTCTCTGTCCTCTCTACTCTCTCTCTCTCTCTCTCTTCCTTCTCTTCATCTCTATCTTCTCCCTCTCTCTCTCTCTTTTCCTTCTCTTCATCTCTATCCTCTCCCTCTCCCTCTCTTTCTTCCTTCTCTTCATTTCTCCCCCCTCTCCCTCTCTCCTCTCTCTGTCCTCTCTACTCTCCCTTTCCTCTCCCTCTCTCTCTCTCTCTCTTCCTTCTCTTCATCTCTATCTTCTCCCTCTCTCTCTCTTTCTTCCTTCTCTTCATCTCTATCCTCTCCCTCTCTCTCTCTCTTTCTTCCTTCTCTTCATTTCTCCCCCCTCTCCCTCTCTCCTCTCTCTGTCCTCTCTACTCTCCCTTTCCTCTCCCTCTCTCTCTCTCTCTCTCTCTCTTCCTTCTCTTCATCTCTATCTTCTCCCTCTCTCTCTCTTTCTTCCTTCTCTTCATCTCTATCCTCTCCCTCTCTCTCTCTCTTTCTTCCTTCTCTTCATTTCTCCCCCCTCTCCCTCTCTCCTCTCTCTGTCCTCTCTACTCTCCCTTTCCTCTCCCTCTCTCTCTCTCTCTCTCTTCCTTCTCTTCATCTCTATCCTCTCCCTCTCCCTCTCTTTCTTCCTTCTCTTCATTTCCCCCCTCTCTCTCATCTCTCCCTCTCTCCTCTCCCCTCCCTCTCTTTCTCTTCCTTCTCTTCATCTCTCCCTTCTCTTCATCTCTCCTCTTTCCCCCCCCTCTCTGCCCTCTCTCCGCCCCCCTATCTCTCCTCTTTCTCCTTTCTCCCCTCTCTCTTCTCTCTCCCTACTCTCTCTCCTCCCTCTCTCTTATGATATGTTGTTAGATGTTCGTAGTTTGATATAATATTCGATTTGTGTTATAATATGGTGTTAAGTGTTCGTAGTCTGTTATAATATTTTGATTGCTGTTCGTAGTCTGTTATAATATTCGTCATCTGTTTTAATATGTTGTTAGGAGTTCATAATCTCTTATAATATGAACTTATTATTTCACATTCTTCAGAATATAATTTTAGGTTTTTGTAATATCTTATTTGTCTACAATATACATGTAATAATTTTCTCCATACATAAATAGTTAATATGCAAAGTAATTAAAAGGTAATCATTTAAATTTCTGCTGTTAACAATAGTAATTTTCAAGTTAAAAAGAAATTCGCGTATAACAAGTCATGACATTTGACTTTCAGCTTACGCGCCAGTACTAGGTACATGACATCTCGAATTCTGCCACATTGTTATATGTTTAATTTATCTATTATGTGTCTTTTATTTCAATTCCAGATATGCTATTTCAAAACGATATGCTATTATTTAATATACTAGAAATGCTGAATAGATACGTGTCAATGCAATTGTTTTTTTTTGCACATTCATTGACGCAAATGACAGAAATTATCAACTGATATCATTTTCCAGTTCTGCCAACTGTGTCAAATAATAGTTGTGACGTATTGCTATTTACTTGCAAAAAAAAAGACCGACTCATTTCGACGTGATAATAAATGTTTGTACTATTTTAATTAGCTGCTGTCAAAATATTTTATCATCATTATTTATCAAACAATTATTTCGCACGTATGTATAGTCTTTTCCTTTGTTTTCCAATAGTGGCTTTCACCTTTAATCTGCTTTAAAGAAGGAAAGTGTGGCTCATTTATTATTTGGCACCCGTTTTAGTAATGGGTGAACCATGTTACATGATTGATTCTATATTGGGTGTCTAGATTTTTCCTAACTCAAGTCTATTCAGAGTTGTTTGTTTGTTTTCCAATGTCCACACCTTTTAGTGTTGTTCTAAAGACGGAAAGTGTGGCTCATTTATGATTTGGCACCCGTTTTAGTAATAGGTTAGAGCCATATTACATGATTGATTCTATATTGGGTGTCTAGATTTTGCCTGACTCAAGTCTATTCAGAGTTGTTTGTTGTTTGTTTTCCAATGTCTACACCTTTTAGTGTTGTTCTAAAGACGGAAAGTATGACTCATTTATGATTTGGCACCCGTTTTAGTAATAGGTTAGAGCCATATTACATGATTGATTCTATATTGGTAGTCTAGATTTTGCCCAATTCAAATGTATTTTATTATTATTATTATTATTATTATTATTTGAAAGTGACTATAGCACTGCGTGTTAAAAAAAAATTGTACTTCCTCCCTTCTGTTCTAAAGTACCTCAGCAGTTAGCTGTAACGCCTCTAAGAAGCTCAGCACTTTTACTAGGTCCAGCGGTAAAAGTTTTCTATGGTTTTGTTGAGTGTCCCGAAGCACCTATCTCTGTGCAGTAAAGTTGACTGACAGTCAGCCAGCAGCTGCAACGGTGTTTCTTCCTCTTTGCAGAATCTGCATAAACCATCATTTATAATGTCCATTCAGGCTCCCTACGTTTCAGGGGAAAGTAACTTCCTTTCTCCCTCTTCGGGACGATCTTCTTTGGGTCCTCAGGTGCACTTGTGGGAGGTTTGGCTCCCACTAGTTAGCGCCTTTGGACCCTCTCTTCTGCCGGGGTATGGTCCTGACTTCTTCCTCCTTAGTATCATAAAAAGGAAAATCCCTTTATGTCTCTATCGGTAGTACTTTGTCCTCTCCGAGAGAGCACTGCATACCGGAGTAAGGCTATTTACTCAAGGGGGTCGCCTGGTAACCTTGAGGCTCCGTTTATAATACAGTAAGCCCTCTATCATGGGGGCCAGGCTAGCTCAGTGGTTACGTGCTCGCCTCTGAACTGATAGGACCGGGGTTCGATCCCCACCTGGCCCTCGATTTATTCACGCAGGAGGTGAATAAATCTGAGCACGTCGTCCCTCGGAGAAGGACGTTAAACCGTCGGTCCCGAGCCTGTACGATGTCACGTACTCGTTAAAGATCCCTACTCTAAATACACTTGAGTTAGGTAAAATTTAGTACTCCCACTGTAGAATCAATCTTCATTGTGTGATATCACAAAGGGCCAATGCTCGGCCTAAGTGTGTTCCCTTGTGGGACTTCCACTGCAACCTAACCTAACCTAACCCAACCCCTCTATCATCCATCCTTCGGCATAGATGGCATAACACCTCAGATTGACTGATTATAATCAATCATCAGCTTTATATGTATAGAACCATGAAATCTATTGACTTTCACAAAAATGTTCGTTACAATCATTCATCAGTTTGATTTGTATACAAACCATGTGGCGTTGGAAAACAAAAAAAAACGTCTCAATTCTTTGATTACCCCTTATTCCTCTACTTGTTTCAAGTCCATTTCAATTCATTCAAGGACTTCACTAAATGAAGGTGTATTTTTGGTTCTATTTTCCTCTAGGCGCTTCTTATGAATCACGATGTTTAAAGCCTATAGTTTGGGCTATAAATAGCCAGCAGACCTGCCTGCCGCGTTCACTATCTTACTAGAGCGGTATTTATATATCTGAGTCAGCTTTGCTTTGAAAACATTTTCAATGAACCCCCTACGCACAAGACTGAGTACTACGCACAAGACTGATCACTACGCACAAGACTGAGTACTACGCACAAGACTGACGACTACGCACAAGACTGAGTACTACGCACTACTGGTGAGATAGCCTTCTCGATAGACTGTCAGACTTGACCGTATAGAACAAAAGACTGATAGTCCTCAACAGTATGTACTCGCAGCAGTAGATATAGATTTCTATGATCTATAGCAGCAGTAGATATAGATTTCTATGATCTATAGCAGCAGTAGATATAGATTTCTATGATCTATAGCAGCAGTAGATATAGATTTCTATGATCTATAGCAGCAGTAGATATAGATTTCTATGATCTATAGCAGCAGTAGATATAGATTTCTATGATCTATAGCAGCAGTAGATATAGATTTCTATGATCTATAGCAGCAGTAGATATAGATTTCTATGATCTATAGCAGCAGTAGATATAGATTTCTATGATCTATAGCAGCAGTAGATATAGATTTCTATGATCTATAGCAGCAGTAGATATAGATTTCTATGATCTATAGCAGCAGTAGATATAGATTTCTATGATCTATAGCAGCAGTAGATATAGATTTCTATGATCTATAGCAGCAGTAGATATAGATTTCTATGATCTATAGCAGCAGTAGATATAGATTTCTATGATCTATAGCAGCAGTATATACCGCGGCAGCTAGCAGTAGTACTTGATGACAACACTACTCGCAATATGGTAGTGTTTCTTGTCTATTTTTATGTTTTTCTCTTCTCATTATTGAGCTATATATATATATATATATATATATATAACGCTCCTGTTAGTATAGCAATACGGGTGTCATTGACCTCATGTCAATATATATATATAGGTGTGTTCTATAATCGGGGTTCGGTCAATTTTCCAGGATAAAAAATGAAACTCTCGTTACCAACGTTTCGGTTTTATTTAAAACCTTTTTCATAGGCCTAAATAAAATTTAATTAAATAATTTAAATAAAACCGAAACGTTGGCAACGAGAGTTTAATTTTTTATCCTGGAAAATTGACCGAACCCCGATTAGAGAACACACCTATATATATATATATATATATATATATATATATATATATATAATTATAAAAAGATTTCACATAAACACGTGAAATCTTTTTATCGATAGTCTTGTTTTCCCATTTCTTATTGTGGTTTGATCATTTATATATATATTTGTGTGTGTCTTTATTTGTTTTTCACATTCCTATGTGAACTATATATATATAAATTTTTTTTTTGAGGTTTGAGGTCGAATGATTTTGAACTAGTCCTTTTGCCGACGTTTCGACATATATTTATGTCATCTTCAGGGCTACAACATGATTTTTTTACAATTAGCACTACTATTACTAATATTTGGTAATTTCTTACATTTTAATATTAGTAATAGTAGTGCTAATTGTAAAAAAATAATGTTGTAGCCCTGAAGATGACATAAATATATGTAGAAATGTCGGCAAAAGGACTAGTTCAAAATCATTCGACCTCAAACCTAAAAAAAAAAAAAAAAAATTACATCATATAAATATTGGGTCAAGAAAACAAATCATGATGTATATATATATATATATATATATCAATGATCTAACCACAATAAGAAAATGGGAAAACAAGACTAAGATCTTTCAACCGTAACAAGCGGTGTTCGTCAGACTTAAAAATCCAACTGATTGTTATTTCACGTGTTTAAGTGAAATCTTTATATATATATATAGGTATAGTGTTTGTGTGTTGAGGTAGCGGTGACGGAAGCAGGTGCTATGTGTGATGCGGTGGGCTAAGTACAAGGCAGACGACAGTGGAGGGGATAGCAGGACGTCTTGCCCACAGGCCTCGATTACCAGGAGTCCAAGGACTGTTGAAGAACGCGTCGCCCAGCTCTTCTACAGTCACGGTGTTACCTGTTCAGCGCACCCCAAGTCCGTCATCACAATCACCACCTGTATTGTACTGCTTGCTTGGTAAGCATACACCTGATGAAGATACTATTCATTCATGAAACGTCACGGGTTTTTTTATCACCATATCTAATCATAGTGATACCACATTTGTTTTTTGACATACCAAGTTAGTTATATATCCACAAACACCTTTTTTCTCACTTCAAATGCCTTGACCCTTAAATTCGCTTTCACGCAGAGACACCAATACTGTCAATATCTTTCTGGTACTTCATTATTTAGATCAGTGGTCCCCAACCTTTTTGTCGCCGTCCGCGGACCGGTAAGCGTTAGACCAGGGGTTCTCAACCTTTGTTTGCTTGAGGACCCCCTAAAAGCTACTTGTGGACCCCCTAAAAGCTACTTTTGGACCCCTTAAAAACTACTTGTGGACCCCCTAAAAACTACTTGTGGACCCCCTAAAAGCTACTTGTGGACCCCTAAAAGCTACTTGTGGACCCCCTAAAAGCTACTTGTGGACCCCCTAAAACCTACTTTTGGACCCCCTAAAAGCTACTTGTGGACCCCCTAAAAGCTACTTGTGGACCCCCTAAAAGCCACTTGTGGACTCCCTAAAAGCTACTTGTGGACTCCCTAAAAGCTACTTGTGGACTCCCTAAAAGCTACTTGTGGACATCCTAAAAGCTACTTTTGGACCCCCTAAAAGCTACTTGTGGACCCCCTAAAAGCTACTTTTGGACCCCCTAAAAACTACTTGTGGACCCCCTAAAAACTACTTGTGGACCCCCTAAAAGCTACTTGTGGACCCCCTAAAAGCTACTTGTGGACCCCCTAAAAGCTACTTGTGGACCCCCTAAAACCTACTTTTGGACCCCCTATAAAAGCTACTTGTGGACCCCCTAAAAGCTACTTGTGGACCCCCTAAAAGCTACTTGTGGACTCCCTAAAAGCTACTTGTGGACTCCCTAAAAGCTACTTGTGGACTCCCTAAAAGCTACTTGTGGACATCCTAAAAGCTACTTTTGGACCCCCTAAAAGCTACTTGTGGACCCCCTAAAAGCTACTTGTGGACCCCATAAAAGCTACTTGTGGACCCCCTAAAACCTACATGTGGACCCCCTAAAACCTACTTGTGGGCTCCCTAAAAGCTACTTTTGGACCCCCTAAAAGCACTCACTCCCCTCGGATACTTAAAAAACATAATTATACGAATTTATAAATAAATATTTGTTTGTAGGTAAATGAATATCGTTATTTATGAAATAATTTCATTACATCTACAACGCATGCGAAAAAACAAAAATGTTTTTAAAACAATAACAAAATATTTCTTCAGTAACATTTTATAAAGTATCCTGAAATAAATAGTAACAGAATCAATTTTGAATGTACCATAAAGAGAAGAGCAATAGAAAATTTTAAAACATTGGAACATTTTAACAAACTGACGAGGATATTAGGCCTTATATTTTAATTATGTTTGAATATTGTACGGCCAAAACTTACTACGCTTTGATTTATTTTTGGTTTGCTGATGAATTCATTTAAACTTAACATAGAGCTCTAACCACGTGTCATGGACCTTCAGAATACTACTTTCCTCATGGACCCACAGTAATCCTCTGTGGACCCCTGGGGGTCCATGTGGACCACGTTGAGAACCACTGCGTTAGACAATTTTACCGCGACCCGGGGGTAGATTGTTTACTTGCAACTTACTAACATCGTACCAACAACATAACATGGAAATAAAAGCCTCGAAATAATAATAAATATATCATTAAAAAGTTTACATTCAAAATTTACTTTAAACATTCCTTTCAAGATGAAATACAGATACACCAGAAAAACGAATATAGAGTGCATGAACATTTTAACTTACTAGAACACCAAGTCAATGAGAACTTTGAGCAAGACGGTCCCATCTGGGAGCAACAGGAGACAGTGACACCCGGAGTGTGTTGCTTATGTCTAGTTTATTCCGATATTTTGTTTTAGTTGCTGTTACTGCATAAAACCCCGCTTCACACAGATAAGTTGTCCGAAATGGCAACAAGGCTTTAAGTGCCGTAGTGGCGATCTTAGGGCAGCTTACAAAGTGTATGACTAATCTTATGACAAAGCGTACAAACTAAGAATAAAGAGCTTTAAAAACTGCGCACATGTATGCAAACTATATTTCTAAACTGTATTCCTAACGCGGCCCGGTACCAATTCGTCTACGGACCAGCACCGGTCGGCGGCCCACCGATTGGAAACCACTGATTTAGATGATGATTCAGTTTGTACCTATTCAAACTACAAGTTCTTATCAATGTACTTTCTTGTCGTTCATTCTTTATCTGATGATGATTACTACAACAACAATGGTGATGATTAATTTTCAGCAAGCTCCTGTTGGAAACATTAGCTAAAACTATATGTACCAGATTGTAATGTTTTCCCTTTCTGATGAGGATAATAATGATGATGCCGACTACAATAATGCTGATGATTTTAGCAGCTCCTGTTCAAAACACTAACTTAATCCATGTTTACCACATTTTCTCCTTACTTATGTGTCATACTTTAGTCCCTATGGAAAATACTCATATTTCAGCAATGTTCCTGTAGTTCTTTATGTCTTACAGTATGATGATACTACTGATGTTTATGATGAAAATAGAATTAATCTTTTTCTGTCAAAAATACTAGTTTTTAACTATTTACCAGTTTTTCATTGTTTCCCTTATGGATGATGATGTTGATCTGTGTGAAATGTTGATGATTATAACCTTTAAACTGAAAATTACTAGTTTTACTACTTTAGTATTATTATGTTCATTGTGGGTGATGATGGTGATGATGATGTGTGTGGATGATGACGACCACGATGATGATGATATAACAATTAACCTGAAAATTACTGGTTTTACCTATGATTACTGCTATTATTGTATACCATGATGATGATGATCTGTGTGCAATGATGATGATTATAACCTTTAAACTGAAAATTACTAGTTTTACTACTTTAGTATTATTATGTTCATTGTGGATGATGATGGTTATAATGATGATGATGTGTGGTTGACGACGGCGATGATGATGATGATGTAACCATTAACCTGAAAATTCCTAGTTTTATCTATGATTACTGCTATTATTGTGTACCTTGTGGATGATGATGATGTGAAGACGATGATGATGATGATGATGAACCTTTTACCTGAAAATTATTGACTTTAACTACGATTACTGTTATAATGTTTATTGTGGATGATGATGATGATGGTGGTGGTGGTGGTGGTGGTGGTGGTGGTGGTGATGATGATGATGATGATGATGGTAGCCGTAAAAGTGAAATTCCTAGATTTAACTATGATTAGTATATTATAATTGTTTCCCTTTTTAATGATATTTATGATGATGATTTCAGTTTGCCCCTGTTCAAAGTACCAGTTCCTAGCAATGTCCCCCAGTTCTACCTCGAAGGTGAAAACACCTCCGCCTCTGAACACCTTCCTCATTGGATTTCATCATCGCACCCGCCAACTATTTATATTCAACAGGTGTGTATCATCATCAAATCAAAGCCTTGATTCTCAAAAGTTGTTGTTGAATGTTGTTTTTATATTAATCATTGTGTTGTTTGTTGTGCTAGGTGATAGTGAAAGCAGCCGTGACACCATGGCATGAAGGTGTACCGATCATGGATGGCTTTAGGCTGCCCTTGACGCAGTCCTTTCTTCTTCATGAGGCCATTTCTAACTATGTACATTCGAGGTGAGTATTTATATAAAGCCTCATGTTACCTTAGGTTGAAGTGCAAGTCACACACACATGCACTGAACATTGGCCCTTTGTGACACCATGGCATGAAGGTGTACCGATCATGGATGGCTTTAGGCTGCCTTTGACGCAGTCCTTTCTTCTTCATGAGGCCATTTCTAACTATGTACATTCTAGGTGAGTATTTATATAAAGCCTCATGTTACCTTAGGTTGAAGTGCAAGTCACACACACATGCACTGAACATTGGCCCTTTGTGACACCATGGCATGAAGGTGTACCGATCATGGATGGCTTTAGGCTGCCCTTGACGCAGTCCTTTCTTCTTCATGAGGCCATTTCTAACTATGTACATTCTAGGTGAGTATTTATATAAAGCCTCATGTTACCTTAGGTTGAAGTGCAAGTCACACACACATGCGCTTAACATTGGCCCTTTGTGACACCATGGCATGAAGGTGTACCGATCATGGATGGCTTTAGGCTGCCTTTGACGCAGTCCTTTCTTCTTCATGAGGCCATTTCTAACTATGTACATTCCAGGTGAGTATTTATATAAAGCCTCATGTTACCTTAGGTTGAAGTGCAAGTCACACACACATGCACTGAACATTGGCCCTTTGTGACACCATGGCATGAAGGTGTACCGATCATGGATGGCTTTAGGCTGCCTTTGACGCAGTCCTTTCTTCTTCATGAGGCCATTTCTAACTATGTACATTCCAGGTGAGTATTTATATAAAGCCTCATGTTACCTTAGGTTGAAGTGCAAGTCACACACACATGCACTGAACATTGGCCCTTTGTGACACCATGGCATGAAGGTGTACCTATCATGGATGGCTTTAGGCTGCCTTTGACGCAGTCCTTTCTTCTTCATGAGGCCATTTCTAACTATGTACATTCTAGGTGAGTATTTATATAAAGCCTCATGTTACCTTAGGTTGAAGTGCAAGTCACACACACATGCACGAACATTGACCCTTTGTGACACCATGGCATGAAGGTGTACCGATCATGGATGACTTTAGGCTGCCCTTGACGCAGTCCTTTCTTCTTCATGAGGCCATTTCTAACTATGTACATTTGTTACCTTAGATTGAAGTGCAAGTCACACACACATGCTCTGGGATACCGCACAGTCAATATTGATTCTACTGTGGGATCCCTAAATGTTGTCTAACTCAAGTGTATTTAGAGTAGGGATCTTTAACGAGTACCTGACATCGTACAGGCTAAATCAGGGGTCTCCAAACTTTTCAATGTAAGGTCCGCATTATATTTATGCCGACCAAAGGAATAAAGTTCCATTTATTTAATTTCTTCAAATATTAGAATATGAACATGGAAAAATTAAAACATATCTTGTTGGAAAAGATCATAGTAAACTATACAAATTCCTGCCTTTAGTTTTATGCAAACAATAAGTGTGACGAATGATACTGTCGCTTTGACTTCAAAATTTCATTAAAATCAGGTTCCAGATTAGATGAGCCAATTGTAAGAATTGATTTCAAATGATCATCAGACAAATTTGCACGATAGTTAGACTTGACATAATTTCATTTTGAAAAATGTTTGTTCAGACAAGTATGTTGTGCCAAAAATTGACAGAAAACTACAAGAAAAGTTTATTTAATTTGGAAACTGATCTTGCTGCAGGCATTTATAAAGCTCAATCAGATTTCCTTCTCTACTATTATGTTTGAGTCTGTCATCTGCCTGAAGATCAATAATTTTGATTGAAGTTTTAAATCATTAGTTGTACAATCCGTAATTGTGTGGTATTTACTCATTCTGAGATAAAATGGATAAACCAACAAGTCTCCACACAAATGAAGTTTTATTCAACGCGTTTCAAACACTTTGTGTTCATCATCAGGAAGACACTATAATAACAAATTATATCTAATTAGTTACAAAAATTAGAGTGTTGGTACCAACCCGTCAGTACTATATCCTTGGGTATGTCTTGAATTTTATTATTTCATTCTAATTTTTGTAACTAATTAGATATAATTTGTATTATAGTGTCTTCCTGATGATGAACACAAAGTGTTTGAAACGCGTTGAATAAAACTTCATTTGTGTGGAGACTTTTGTTGGTTTATCCATTTTACCTCAGAATTGAAGTTTTAAATTTAATTCCTGATAATTCATTTTTGTTTTTTGTTTTTTTTTTATTTAGGTTGATAAGTGCATCGTCTACTTGGACATTAGCACTGTCTCATTTTGTTCAGTTCTTTAGTTCGTCATATGTTATTATATAAATTTATTTCCTTCAGGAAAGATGTCACTTCGTTGGAATATTTATTATCAGGGGCTAGTGCTATTATTAATTTTGATGGTATGCCTGCAGACATCCTTTCTTGTTCTAATTGTGGACATTCTTCAATTAAGTGAGCCACCGTCAATATTTCCTTACATTTTGGCCATGAGGGTCTTTGCTCTTTTGATAACAGGTAACTATGTGTAACTCGTGTGTGACCTATACGTAGGCGGTTTAATATCACATTCGTTTCTCGATTTCTTGTTCCAGTGCTCATTGTTGTCCCAATGGATCCCATTATTTTCCAAAGTTGAGTAGTTTCTTTGTTCCATTCGGTTTTCCATCCTGTCCATATTGCTTTTATAATGTTTTTCCTGATGTCATTCGGCCTCACAGCTATTATACTCGTATTTCTAGTTTCTCTGTTAGTTGCTTCTTTTGCTGCTTTATCTGCTTTTTCATTTCCTTCGATACCAATATGGCTTGGTATCCAGGCAAATGACACCTGCTTTTTCCTAATATTTAGGTCATGGAGGCATTCAAATATCTTAATAATTATAGGTTCTTTCAAATTTTGTTCTTCTAGGGCTATCAATGCCGACCTGGAATCTGAAAGAATCAAATACTTTAAGTCTGATTCTGTATGGCAATAATTGATGGCTTTGTATAAGGCTATTAGTTCGGCTGTATAAACACTGGTTGCAGGAGGTAGGACCCATGACCTACCTCCAGAAACATTTTTGTTCATTTCTTTTGTTCTTTTCCATTCATTTTTGTTCCAGAAACTTCAAAAGGCGATAATGTCAAAACTACACGGTGAAATGTAGAGTTCAGAGCCACCTGTACGTTGGGTACATAGTTATGAAATTGACTTGAGTCGTAGGTTGACAATATCAGCTTGTTGTGAATGCAGACTGTGTTTAATATATAGTTATACACAACTGATTGGTTGTAATGCACAGCACATACTTACCAGTATTAGTATCTGTGCGTCGTGAGAGGGGGAAATGACTCGGGCTTAGCGCCACCAGATTGCTTTGAATAATTCAGCGATGCCTGTATCGTACGATAATGATTTTTTTCAAGGTTTCCAAACAGGGATTTGTTTGGTGGGCCTGATGTGGTACTCGTTAGTTTGGAGAGCCCCTGGGCTAAGGGACTGACGCTTGTTCAATACTTGTTATATTGTTCAGTACCCACGTTGCCACTTGGCTTCCCTGACCCCGTATATTTTGAAAACAAATGGGAAAAGTATACAGATTTATACAAGTAAATCTCTCGCTGAAGCAGAGATTGACGAGGAGTTGGCAGAACTGTCCAGGCACCAGACAGCCCAACCTTGTTATTTCCAGCCCTTTTGTTAAAAGTAAGAATATTCTTCTAGGACTTGCTAGAACTAGGTGGGTAATCTCATAGGAGTTCTCGCCGGTCACTGTAGACCAGTGTTTCCCAAACTTTTTCAACTGACCGCCCCCTTGGGTCCATAAACCTATAACTCAACACCCTTGAATAATAATCAGATTCCTAGACTAAATAACCAAATGAGTAACATTTTAATAATTAAATTAAAATAATTACTAATTGATTATTTATTTAGAATCCAATAGATGTATTGTTTCATAGCATATTTATGCAAAAGAATTAATACACAATAAAATAAACTTAGGTGAGAATATATACTTTTAACATAAAAATGAATTATAAAAAACAAATTATTTTAAGAAACTGTTTCCTAGAAGTTTAGATGTCGTGTTTTCACTTAAATTTAGAAATTATATTGCATGAACATTTTCAATTTTTGGAAATAGAATCCCCGCTATTTTTTGCATTCCCCCCCCCCCCCCCCCCCCCGATATCAAAGCACCGTTCCCAGGAGGAGGGGGGGGGCGGTACCGCCTACTTTGGAAGCACTGCTCTAGACTAACGAGACACTTAAGTAATATTGGGCTTAGAAAACGATGCAGTTTGTCAGACGTGGGGCGAAGATGATGAACTTTTGTCCACAATGTGGCTAACTGTCCTGCATTCAGCCTACTTAGGGTAAATACGCACGGTATTATTAATTAATTATGGTATTATTAATTATACTAATTAATTATACTAATTATTAGGGAAGATAAATTGAGAGAAACTGAGTGATAAAATCTCCTCCTCTTTATGGAGACATCTGGATTTAGCTGAGGGTAGGTCTAGGTCAGTGTTTCCCAAAGTGGGTGGTACCGCCCCCCTGGGGGCGGTAATGCAAAAAGGAGCGGGGATTCTATTTCTATAAACTGAAAATGTTCTTGCAATATAATTTCTAAATTTAAGTGAAAACACGACATCCAAAGTAGGTGGTACCGCCCCCCTGGGGGCGGTGCTTTGATATCGGGGGGCGGTAATGCAAAAAGAAGCGGGGATTCTATGTCTATAAATTAAAAATGTTCATGCAATATAATTTCTAAATTTAAGTGAAAACACGATATCCAAAGTGGGCGGTACCGCCACCCTGGGGGCGGTGCTTTGATATCGGGGGGCGGTAATGCAAAAAGGAGCGGGGATTCTATTTTCATAAATTGAAAATGTTCATGCAATATAATTTCTAAATTTAAGTGAAAACACGACATCTAAACTTCTAGGAAACAGTTTCTTAAAATTATTTCATTTTATTTTTTTTTTTATATTTTATTTTTTGATAATTCATTTTTATGTTAAAAGTATATTCTCACCTAAGATTCTTTTATTGTGTATCAATTCCTTTGCATAATTATGCTATGAAACAATACATCTATTGGATTCTAAATAAATATTCGATTAGTAATTATTCAAATGTTAGTCATTTGGTTATTTAGTCTAGGAATCTGATTATTATTCAAGAGTGTTGAGTTATAGGTTTATGGACCCAAGGGGGCGGTCAGTCGAAAAAGTTTGGGAAACACTGGTCTAGGTGAACTGGAGTTGGTATAAATGGTCCTTATTTAATAAGGGTCATTTATTAAGATCTTTACTGGTTAGGCAAAATTTAGGACTTTCTATATAGAATCTGTAGAATCACTGATCAAACAAAAAGTAGGTAAACGACTGACGTTATAATCCGCTAAGAGATCGGTTTAAAAACTGAAACATTTTGTGTTGTGTATTCAAATGTCCAATGTCCTTCTCCGAAGGGAAAAATTCTACTTG
This sequence comes from Hermatobates lingyangjiaoensis, assembly GCA_026182355.1. Classification (NCBI taxonomy): domain Eukaryota; kingdom Metazoa; phylum Arthropoda; class Insecta; order Hemiptera; family Hermatobatidae; genus Hermatobates; species Hermatobates lingyangjiaoensis. The sequence continues at coordinate 491,997 of JAPFBL010000348.1, forward strand.
GACTAATTAATCATGTTTTATCATTTTCATGTAAGCAAGTAATAACTAGGTGAGGAGGCGAAGTCGGAGTTGACTGATTTCTTCCGACTCCGACTCCTCAGCCATGATACTTCAGTGTATTACTCTTTCTCTTTCTGCCTTACAGTGGAGTGGCCTTGGAAGACATCTGCTGTCGGATCGAGCTTCTCGCTCCTTCTCCCACTCCCATCGACTTGACCTCCAAGTCACTGGCACCAAGCTTTGGCTGTCTTCTTCTGAGTCCATCGAATCTGTGGAGAAGGGATTTAGCTGCCTTCAAGTCGGACCACTCTATCCTATCGACTATCTTTGATCACCATGTCAGTAACTCTCAAACTACTTCTAATCTATTTCCATAAGTATATTGAAAGGACTTGCGCTAACTAGTGGAAACCTCCCACAAGTGCACCTGAGGACCAGAACAAGGAGAAAGGAAGTACTTTCTCTCGAAACTGAAAGGACATTATCAAAGATGGTTTGTGCAGATTCTGCAAAGACTAAGAAACACCGTTGCACCTGCTGATAACTTGTAAGGCAACTTTACTACAGAGAGGCAGGTGCTTCGGGACACTCAACAAACCATAGAAAAACTTTTACCGCTGGAACCAGCAAAAGTGCTGAGCTTCTTGGAGGCGTTGAAACTAACTGCTGGGGTACTTTAGTACAGTAATTTTTTTTTTTAAGATGCAGTGCTATAGTCACCCTCAAATAATAAAATAAAAATAAAATAAAAAAAAATTCAAAGGACTTTGAATAAGTTCAAAGTTCTTTAAAATAACTTCCTTCAAGCTGACTTCTTTTGAATAAGTTAATTCAAAATGATTTGTATGAGTACATTCAAGGTGCTTTGAATACGTATGTTCACAAGATACTGTTGATCATAATCTAGCCATATTAATGACTGATTTAATATTTAGTTTTGATTGAATTAATGAGTAAGTTAATTTAATTTCTATTCGTGGCAGTATTAAAGATAAGTTCCATAAGGAATAGAATCACGAAAGACAAAAAGAAATATTGAATATTAATTCACTACTGGATTATTATAATAAATCTTTTTCAAATATTTCATTAGAGACGACTATTTTTTTTATAATTAGTATTGTATTGTGAAAACTATTATAAAAATCTAGTTTAAATAGGAATTCTCTTGGTTTTAATATAGGTTTATTATCAAACAAATGAGTCCAACGACCAACGAATATATCCGAGCACTATAGTGCACGTCGTAACTAGCAGTTCCAGACCAGAGGCCTTCTACTGCTTGCTTACTGTGCTACTATAACTTGTAATGTCAGTAATTCATGTCAGATATAAGTTCGTCTGTGCAGTAAAGATGTCGTATTCGCGGTCATGTGGTCTTGTTGAGGTCATGGTTTTCAAGGTTTTAGTCATCAGTTGGAAAAGTAGTCAGATAGTCAGTGGATGAAGTAATTGTTCAGTGAGGTTGAGGAAGGTTGGTGGCTGGATTTAGAGTTTGTACCAGGAGGTTTGGATGAGTAGATAGTTTGTTGTCTTCATTGGTAGTAAGTCGAGTGATGTAACTACTATGGATTCCATTTTCAAGTCATGGTGAATATCAACATTACGGGCGTACCAAGGAGCCCTGGCTATAAGGCGGGCACACTTATTTTGAACAATCTAGATACACGCCTTGTTCGTTGGTACAGCTCTAAACCAGACGGAGCATCAATAAGTCATCGCTGAACGAAGAACTCCCTTATAGACAAGGTCCTTGACCGAATCGGGAGAATTCCTTGACTTGAAAAGAGAATATAGATTACACATCAAGTAAATTCCAAGCTTGGATTTATTATGAAGGTGTTGCTTGAGACAAATGAGTGATTTCAACTTAAACTTGTTTTATTCCTGATATAAATAATCAGGTAGGAACTGATTCAACAGTATTTAACTGGAATATGTCGTGGTAGAAATCTCGAACGATCCAGAAATTGATTCATAATGTCACAGAAATGTATACACTACTTGGCCCTCCATACTGAATTTTAACTGTCTTTGAAAAACTGATATTTTAACTAACTAGCAAACGTACCCGTCTTTGACGGAGTCACAAATTTGATTATACATTGTATTCCAAAATATCATTAGAATAGTAGAATAGTAGAAAGTATCATTATCAGTACAGTGTTAAGCAAAAGCCTCTGTATACACTACATAGGCTGTCTGTCCTTCAGGTTCATAGAAGAACAAATAGTTGGATGGAACTACTGACTCTTGAGCAAGCCAAGTATGGGCAAAGTTGACCATGTGAGAAAAACTTGGTCTCACTCACTTCAATTCCTGCGGTAGACAGAGTTTCCCCTTGGGACTTAGTTACTGTGATTGCGAAACAGACACTGACAGGATATTGTAATTGTTTGAATGAAAACGGATAGTGGCTCAGAATCAATGGTATGCGTGGTATACACACAGACTCCCTATACCACATCCAGTCATAATGTCCGCCTCTATGCCATATCTCGTGCAGAGCACGAACTCAGAGTCGTGTCCCGTTGCACATTTTTGGGTACTCAAGTTTCGTAACATGAAATTTGTTATTGCTACTAAATTTCAGCATGATTGGTCTCCTACTTTAAGTTTTTACTCAAAAGCAGGCAGTCCAGGAGCAGTCACGGAGTCAAGAAATTCAGTTGGTTAATGAACTGCTTCCTCATAACTAATCACTCTCTTTACTGACTTGTAAACAAGTCACAGAGCTATTTATTCTTTATATATAGTAGATATTGAATATACGCAAATGAAATTAAAATCAACTAACAATCCCTACTTGCTACACCTGTATATTTTCAAAAGAAACATGTCTGTGAAGTCAGCGAAATACAGTTTATTAAAGGTTCATAACTTCGCTTCTACGCTGAATTTTCAATCCATTCATATCCTATATTTTAAGTTAGACATACACAAATCTGTGTTATGGTTACTAGCTAAGTTATAAGCCGTTGCGTCTACAACGTGCTTGGTCTCCCTTCTCTTTTCTCCTGAAGACGGATGGCCCAAAAATTTGAGTTTGTAAGTGTGTTTCTTTACTTTGAAGATAGGTATCTTCAATTTTGAATTGTTATTGTGTCCAGTTTGGATCGTCTTTCCGTTTATCAAGTGAATATATACATAAATAACTATATTATATAACAAATTCTCCGAAGGGGTTCTTGAGGATTTTGGTAATAAACATACAACTTTGATTATAAACTGACGTTTCGCCAAAAGTTGTTTGGCATTTTCAAGGCTAAAAAAACAATTTATTAACGACATAAGTAAAGCAAGATAAATACATCCATGGTTATCAACCAACAGAAAACAAACCAAACAAACAAAAAAATCAGTAACAAGAGAACCACAAAAGGATTTACCTACTTTTAGGCAAAAGTAGGCCTAAATGTAGGCCAACTTTTGGCGAAACGTCGGCTTATAATCAAATTTGTATGTTTATGACCAAAATCATCAAGAACCCCTTCGGAGAATTTGAAATATCAGTAGTCGAGAAGCTATATCAATATATTATATAACTATATATATGAATAACTAATCCATTTAAAATAATCATACATAATTTAAAAAAATATTGAAGATAATTAGGAAAATTCTTTTAATAAGACTTATTAGCATTTTATAAGTACAAAAACAAACAGTTTATGTGCTTAAAACATAGTTTATTATGACTATAATTTATGGCTAATTTGAATTTGTGACTATTCGATTTTAGAGTCAGTTACATTTATAGTACAGTGGCATAATGATGGGATCATATTTCGGAAGAGGTATAAATGGTATGACGACAGTATGGGTTAGCATACTACAACCCATTGTATGGTTAACCATATATGGTTAACCCATTGTATGGTTAACCATATCTGGTTAACCCATTGTATGGGTTAACAATGGAAACAACAAAAAGTTTTGTCTTGGTGCCTAAGATGTTTTAACAGTTTTTAACTAATTTAAAGGTACTGATTCCAGAAATAATGTAGTTTTTTTCTCTATAAGGTGGTTAGAGGTGGTTTCGGAAGAGGAATAAATGGTATGACGACAGTATGGGTTAGCAACAATGGAAACAACAAAAAGTTTTGTCTTGGTGCCTAAGATGTTTTAACAGTTTTTAACTAATTTAAAGGTACTGATTCCAGAAATAATGTAGTTTTTTTCTCTATAAGGTGGTTAGAGGTGGTTTCGGAAGAGGAATAAATGGTATGACGACAGTATGGGTTAGCAACAATGGAAACAACAAAAAGTTTTGTCTTGGTGCCTAAGATGTTTTAACAGTTTTTACCTAATTGAAAGGTGCTGATTCCAGAAATAATGTAGTTTTTTTCTCTATAAGGTCTAGTTTTTCTGTTATGGTATACCAGGGGTTCTCAACCTTTGTTTACTTGTGGACCCCCTAAAAGCTACTTGTGGACCCCCTAAAAGCTACTTGTGTACCCCTAAAAGCTACTTGTAGACCCCCACTCCCCCCCGGATACTTAAAAAACATATTTATACGAATTTATAAATAAATATTTGTTTTTAGGTAAATGAATATCGTTAATTATGAAATAATTTCATTACATCTACAACGCATGCGAAAATACAAAAATGTTTTTAAAACAAGAACAAAATATTTCTTCATTTACATTTTATAAAGAACCCTGAAATAAATTGTAACAGAATCAATTTTGAATGTACCATAAAGAGATGTGCAATAGAAAATTTTAAAACATTGGAACATTTTAACAAAGTGACGAGGATATTAGGCCTTATATTTTAATTATGTTTGAATATTGTACGGCCAAAGCTTACTACGCTTTGATTTATTTTTGGTTTGCTGATAAATTCATTTAAACTTAACATAGAGCTCTAACCACGTGTCATGGACCTTCAGAATACTACTTTTCTCATGGACTCCCAGTAATCCTCTGTGGACCCCTGGGGGTCCATGTGGACCACGTTGAGAACCACTGTGGTATAACCTTCTCTGTAGGGAGGCGATAGTTACAATAAAGACAGGCCATTTGATGAAACAATATTTTTATTCAACTTTAACAAACATATTCATTAATCACACCAAAATATTAGCAATATTATGCGAATATGTATGAAATACATTTGGATTTCAATGTATAATCCCCTTCAAATATTGCAAAACACATTTGGTTTGTTTAAGCAAATGACACCTAAGAGAGGATGTAGCAATGCTTAATTTTTACTCAATAAATCTTCAACGCAAGTAACATATTTAATGTTTTATGCTGTAATAATCATTTAACATTGATCACAATAGCAACCTACAATTATAATTATGACGATAGAATGTTTTTATTGAATACGTCTAATTTTAAAGTAAAAAAAAAAATGAAATAGCAAAAATCTCAATAACTTGACCTAATGAGAAAAAATAAATATGTTTTTCGGAATCAGCAGCCCAAAATTAATCTAAAATCATCTTAGAAACCTTAGACACCAGAAAAAATGTGTTGACCTGTGTAATTTGTCCGTTTGCTTTTTTAATTCAATGAAAAACACTGGGTCTTATGTGCCGCCATGTTGGTTTCAAAGTTCTTATTCTGTTTGTTTACATTTGTATCTCTTAGTCGACTTCCCGTTTCTGTTTTATTGACGCTATCTCACTGCACTTGCGTTAATTTACTTTTTAATTTGTTTATTCTTCTTCACACTATGTTCAGTTATATTCAGATTATTGTTATTTAAGAATTATCTTCAGTTCTACAGGTAATATTATTACTTTGATAATAATTGGCAACTTTCATTCACTAATACTATTATTTATTACTTATTATTCAATATATAAGTAATTGAATTACTTTGTTTTGTTTGTATTGTAATATTTCTAACTTATTTTGTTTTGTTTATAATATTTCTTATTTATTATTTTTCTCAACAACGACTTCTTATTTCTCAGATAAATTACCTACGGTATAGGTGCATTTCAGATAAATAAATAATTTTACATTACAAAATACCATAGTAGAGACTGAAAATAAAAAATAAAATATAAAATAACAAATGAATTATGTTAATAATTTGGTAGATAAATAAATGTATTCTTATCATAAAATGTTTAATAATTTTTTGATATTTCTTTTCTAAAAGTAGGGTAAAAAATTTAATGAAACAGTCTCTACATATAGAAGTTTAATCATATATACAACGTTTTTCAAACACATAGTGCTCTTCTTCAGTTATAAAACTAAAACAATACAATGTCATCAGAGAAATTGTATTTTTTTTTTTAGTTTTGTACCTGAAAAGGAACACTACCAGTTCGAAATTCGTTGTTTGTATTATTAAACTTCTCTGTGTGGAGACTGTTTCATTTCCTTTTTACCCTACTATGAATAAATACCACACAATAACTGATTATACTATCTTAGAATTCTTTTCTACATATCAACAAAGATCATTTCATTAATGTAAAATCTGATTTGTTATACTTATTATTTAACCATTGTAAAAGATAAATGGACTTGACTCTGCAAAAAATTTCAGTAATCATGAAAATCCGGGTAACTTTTAAACGACTTAGGTTTAAAGTTACGTAATTTAATTAACTTATAATATTTCGACTTAATTAATTTATACATATATATTACATATTAATAATACATATATATTGATTACGTAACTTTTCTTTTAAGAAATAGTGGAAGACATTTCTTTGTATATTAAATTATTTTATATGACTGTATTAGTTTATATGAGAAAAACTGATGGAATGGGACTATTTTAACATGAAATAATTTAGATGGCATTGATTGTAGCAACGGTAGAGCTTAGTTGTTGTAATAAGGCGCCGATATGGTACACTCTAGTTTAGTTCTCCGCGTCTCCTTTTTAACTTGTTTCTTGTGCTAACCATTTAATTTTTTAAATAATACTTCAAATAGTAAGTACACATTCCTTTTTAACTTATTTTCGTATTTTTAATAATTACTTAATTAGTTTAATGTTAAATATTATTATTTTCTGATTAGCAGTTAAATAAAACGATACCTTCAACTAGCTTAACCTAAACCCATAGAAACATATTATAATACTTTGTGCTTTAATAGATAATATCAAAGTAGCTTACATTATAAAACCTAGTAAATAAATAGATGAAATGAGAAAAGTAACTTTTGAATAATGTCTATGAAAAACACAAAAGGTTTCACAAAAATACTCGCTGCTATATTTGAACTGTGTCTCGTCAGGTAGAAAGATGTGAATAATCATATTTGTTATAATTATACTACATGCATTTTGAATAATGATATCACTAAATTACAAAATAATTTGTCAAATTTCGTGAATTCTGTGAAATCCTGTTGCTATTAAGAAACATGATAATCCGTAAATGGAGTATCTAATATGGTTTAATGTATGCATATATGCATATATATTCGTATGCATATCCTATATCCTATCCTGTATGCGAATATAATACCTAATATTACTGTTATTGTTAATTTATTTTGGTTTTAATATTTATTTTTTTGTAGAGTAAAAATCTAATGAAATGGTCTCCACATATAAAAATTTAATGATATAAACAACGCGTTTCGAACACGTAGTGTTCTTCCTCAGGCATTAACTAAAAAATACAATGACACCAGAGAGTTATCTATAGTACAAAGTAAATAAGTACAAAAATTAATATAAAATTAATATTTTTTGTCATTGTATTTTTTAGTTAATGCCTGAGGAAGAACACTACTTGTTCGAAACGCGTTGTTTATATCATTAAATTTTTATATGTGGAGACCATTTCATTAGATTTTTACCCTACAATGAGTAAATACCACATAATAACTGATTGCACTACATTAGAATTTATTTTTTTGTCTGTATTTATATTAATTACTAGTAGATGTGGCCATCTCTGACGAGTATTTTACAAATACTCAGAAATACTTGGTATTCCAAAATATTATTGGAAATTATAGAATAGTAGGAATTATCATTGTTAATATAGTCCTAAACTGTCATTAGATCTAGAGTTTCTTTTACGTTTTGCAGCTTGAAATACTGAGCTAGAATTTGATTTTATTCTAAGCATAGTTAGTATAAATTTAGTATTCGAGTAGGTAAGACTAACTTTCTTAAAGTGAGAAATTATGATAAATGTAAAACGAAATTAAAATCAACTAACAATACCTACTTGTTATAGTTATCAGGTACCTAAAAATAACTATACCTAAAACTTTAAATTACAGAAAACACGACACAGAAATAAAAATCTGTGTAAAATTATTGTAGAGCACAAATATTGAGAATTTAGAAAGTGTGGTTTTTATTCTTTTTTCTGTGTCACGTTTTGTGTAATTTCAAGTTTTATAGTCCGTGTGGGGACCGTTTATTCAATATAGTAACTTTATATCTGTACAGGTTTTGTTTGTATATTCTAAATTTCTTAGATCTGACTTATTTTAAGGTATATTTACTTTTTGTACATTAGAGCAGAGGTTCCCAACCTTTCAAATATAGCGACCCATTTTAGAAAAAGCAATCAGGAAGCGACCCCAATCGTTAAAATATCTTTTATACATTTATTTTTTCTATAAGAAACCGTTATGTAACTTTACTAAAGTATGTTTATGAACTGACCTTAATGAGACGGCTGGTATTGTAGCTTTTTAGCTAGCAATTCTATCCTGGGCTCCGTTGTCGATATGGCACACCTCAAGTCGTGTTCCACATCTAATTTATTTCGGTCTGCAGTTTAATCAGATATTTTTTTCGATCTATTGTCTACATTGGTTGTTTAACATCAAAAGGGTGCGTAATATTTCTAGCACAACTAGATCATGCTTGTATATTTTTGCAGAACTTTTGAAGTAGTGTTTTTTTTACGTCCAAACCACATAAGAAAAGAGAAAGAAGACTAAGGTCTTTCAAGTGAAACGAAACATGTTCAATACATGTCTCGGACGTCATGTTCAGTGACTTAATGAACTGTTACATTTAGTTTCATAGTGTGAATTTATATAATTGTCTTAATTTTCTTTTATAATGTTATTTATTTAACTGTCTTCTGTTTTTACCGTGTTTTATATAATATTCACGTTCGGGTCAAAATCAATTGGCGACCCCATGGCATTGGTGTCACGACCCCGTTTGGGGTCGCGACCCACAGGTTGGGAACCACTGCATTAGAGAAACCGAATCCACTGTTAGAAAAATTTCTGTCTGTTTATTTGTCTAAATATTTTTTTACAAGTAAACTCACCCACCTTAAGTCATTACTTTGCTAAAACTTTGATAGATTTGTGTATGTCTAATTTAAAAGCTAAGATTTGAATGGATTTGACATTCAATGTAGAAGCAAAGTTAAGTTCTTTTAAACTGTCTTTGGTTAGCTATACAGCTTAAAAGCTGTATTTTATTCTAAAAATACCTGTATATTTTTAAAATAAAAATATCAAACAGATATTTTTCTAAGGGTGGATTCCGTTTCTATTTTGTATAAAACGTAAAGAAATGAAATGACAAAAGTAACTTTTGAATAATGTCTATGAAAAACACAAAAGGTTTCACAAAAATACTTACTGCTATATTTGAACTGTGTCTCGTCAGGTAGAAAGATGTGAATAATCATATTTGTTATAACTTGAAATGAGTTAATTATAGACTTTGAATGAAATTATTCAATGAATAAATGGCAGAGGGTCCGCTGTCAGTGCATTTTATCGTGACTTTTATGTATGTTGTTTTTTTGGAATTATTTTCATAAAAATATATAAAAATAATTAGTAAGGAGTCAAACATTTACGGTTCCTTTAAAAAGTAGCCTAACCCTCCCAAACTTAAAAAAAAATTATTTAGGTTTTATCTGACTGAGGCTTTATCTACTTTTTGTTATCTACATAACTCTATCTTTAAAAGTTTTTGTGCAAGGTTTTCTACTGACCAGATATGTCTCTATACTGTAGAGCAGTGGTTCTCAACGTGGTCCACATGGACCCCCAGGGGTCCACAGAGTATTACTGGGGGTCCATGAGGAAAGTAGTATTCTGAAGGTCCATGACACGTGGTTAGAGCTCTATGTTAAGTTTAAACCAGTGGTTCTCAACGTGGTCCACATGGACCCCCAGGGGTCCACAGAGGATTACTGGGGGTCCATGAGGAAAGTAGTGTTCTGAAGGTCCATGACACGTGGTTAGGGCTCTATGTTAAGTTTAAATCAGTGGTTCTCAACGTGGCCCACATGGACCCCCAGGGGTCCACAGAGGATTACTGGGGGTCCATGAGGAAAGTAGTATTCTGAAGGTCCATGACACGTGGTTAGGGCTCTATGTTAAGTTTAAATCAGTGGTTCTCAACGTGGTCCACATGGACCCCCAGGGGTCCACAGAGGATTACTGGGGGTCCATGAGGAAAGTAGTATTCTGAAGGTCCATGACACGTGGTTAGAGCTCTATGTTAAGTTTAAATCAGTGGTTCTCAACGTGGTCCACATGGACCCCCAGGGGTTCACAGAGGATTACTGGGGGTCCATGAGGAAAGTAGTATTCTGAAGGTCCATGACACGTGGTTAGAGCTCCATGTTAAGTTTAAATGAATTTATCAGCAAACCAAAAATAAATCAAAGCATAGTAAGCTTTGGCCGTACAATATTCACACATAATTAAAATATAAGGCCTAATATCCTCATCAGTTTGTTAAAATGTTCCAATGTTTTAAAATGTTCTATTGCACTTCTCTTTATGGTACATTCAAAATTGATTCTGTTACAATTTATTTCAGGGTACTTTATAAAATGTTAATAAAGAAATATGTTGTTATTGTTTTAAAAACATTTTTGTATTTCGGCATGCGTTGTAGATGTAATGAAATTATTTCATAATTAACGATATTCATTTATCTAAAAAGAAATATTTATTTATAAATTTGTATAATTATGTTTTTTAAGTATCCGGGGGAGTGGGGGTCCACAAGTAGCTTTTAGGGGGTCCACAAGCAAACAAAGGTTAAGAACCTCTGCTGTAGAGAGACAACTGTCGTTCTTACATGTCATCATCCAAAAAAAACCCCAGCATTTTAGCAGTAGTGTTTATAGAAAGCCATCGAACTCTGAAGTTTGCTTGAATGGAAGGAGCGAATGAACAGAAAAATACAGGTAATCCACGATTAACGCATGTATATAAAGAGCATTCACTCACTGAAGTGACTGGACCTTAGTACATCAAGAAATAGTAAAGTGAACTCAGGTACTTATAAACAGTGGATACTACAACGCTGAAGTAACGAAAGTAATAAAGTCATTTTTAGATAAATGGTACAATAGTAAAGTAGAGCCTCCTGCCTCTGGTAAGTCTCTAACACTCCACTATTGTGCATATATGCACTAAGTCGACACCCCAGCGCTTTAGGGATCTCAGAGTGGGGATAGATTGCAGCTTAGAATCTATTATAAACGTAAGAAGACCAGTGACCTTGTGATTTCAAATAAACCAAAAGTCGACACCCCAGAGCTTCAACGCAGTCACCTAATATACCAGTACTCATGTTCAACAGGGGACTGTGCAACCCTGAATTGTAGGTATATTGGGGTTACTGCAACGAAGCTCTCAAGATGTTTGGCAATGCATCTCTCGACAGTAGCCCCCAAGAAACATACCGAGGAAGTCCATGGTATCAAGCTCACAAGAGGCATGTTAGTCGAAAGAACTGTAGCACTTCAATGCAATTACGACAAGGGTAGATTAGCCATCTTGGAAGCCCTATACATTAAAGATATTAATCCCAGCCTTAACATCCAAAATCATGAACTTAATGTCATCCCAAGTAGCACCACGTTTGACAATAGTTACAACTTTCTTAGAGAACTTGAATCTTGTAGGGTTGGCAACAATTGAGGGTCTAACCTGAATGTTGTTACAACCCTGCTATAACCTACCATCTTTTGTTTTGTTTTCATGTACCGTATTCTCTCCTGTTTTATTTGTTCTCATACTTCTTTTGTTTAGCTTTAAAGATTCTTATGTTAACACGCTATAGATATTATACATAGTTTTAACCTGAAGATGACCAATGTATTTTTGAAAGTTTGTTTATTTTTAGTGTTTTGTTATCTTAATATAGTTGTTTAGTTTTTCGCAGTAGTTTTGCTTGTGTGTTCACATGTCTCAGGCCCATTATATTTGGAAATTACCTCTAGATCAACGGACGATAGTGAGGTAAATAGAGGCTATCAGTAGAAAGGTGTTAATGCAGAGGCGGCTGCATATTTTAATTCCATCTGTCCCCAACAAGATCTGCTGCCCACTTATACTAATATACTCGTATATATATTGTCAATGATCAAACCACAATAAGAAAATGGGAAAACAAGACTAAGATCTTTTAACCGTAACAAGCGCTTGTTACGGTTGAAAGATCTTAGTCTTGTTACCCATTTTCTTATTGTGGTTTGATCATTGATTGTTATTTCACGTGTTTATGTGAAATCTTTTTATATGTATTGTGTGTCTTTTGTTGAACGACCTTTGTACTGTGGCATGAATAAATTTCATTGTCCATCTTTCAAGTTTTCTTACCTTTGTTTTAAATCTTTCTGGTACTAAATACACTAGTTCTCCAAATGCTCCAATGCTCCAAACAAACTGACATGTTTCGGTTATAAATAATGTCAGTTATAAATAATAAAGCATTTGGAGAACTAATATATTTAGTACCAGAAAGATTCAAAACAAAGGTGAGAAAACTTGAAAGATGCAGAATGAAATTTATTCATGCCACAATACAAAGTCGTTCTACAAAACATGTATAAAAGAAGGATTGCTCCCCAAATTTACAAATATATATATATATATATATATATATATATATATATATATATATATATATATAATATATATATATATATATATATATATATATATATATATATATATATATATATATATGTATAAAGCATGTGTGTTTTGTTTCAGAAGGATGGCGGTGGACAAGTTAGTCTACTGGAACTTCTGTTCGGAGTCAGACTCGCTGAATCAGGCATCAAGAAGTACCCACTAAAGAGCAGACAAAGAGTGTTGCAATTCTCTGCCACTGTCTTCTTTAACCAACTCCACTTCGAGTAAGCAGCAACTTGTTTACTTATCTGTCATTTGTAAACACTTCTTTACTACCAAATGTTCAATACAATAGAATCAAACCAAGATTTCTGGTTTGTCTTTGTCTCCAACCGTCTCTGAACCAGTGCGCTTGGTTTCCCTCTCCTATCTCTCCTGAAGACGGTTCAAACCGAAAATTAGAGACTGTAAGTGTGTTCTTTTGATTTGTCTATGTTTCTTTGTCTATATTGAACTATATTTGTCCGTTTTGGATCGTATTTCCAACGAAAAAGTGTATATACGTGTACTTTTTCGATGTTTTTCACAATTTCTCTATGTTTCTTTATGTACATTGAACTATATATATATGTATATACATACATATTATCAAACCACAATATTATTTCACCTGTTTATGTGAAATCTTTATATATATACCATGATAAACGAAAAACGGTCCGGCAGGATAGATTACACTTAAAATCAACTGTTACAGGTAGACAGAAACATAACAAAGACTCACTTTTCAATATTTCAACTATAATGTTATGTTTCTGTGTATGTGTAACAGTTTATTTTAAGTATATATATATATATATATATATATATATATTGAAAATCTGCATGAGGTGTCTGGTTCTGATATCTGATTGGTTGATGCGGGACCAAATAAGATTGACTCATTTTTTCTCTTTTCTCCAGTTGAAGGCTTCTAGCTCTCATCAAAGTCACGTACAGCGGTTCTTCTCATCCATGGAGTCATCTCCGCCTTATACTATTTGCTGTTGTCGGCGGAGATGACTCCATGGATGAGAAGAACCGCTGTACGTGACTTTGATGAGAGCTAGAAGCCTTCAACTGGAGAAAAGAGAAAAAATGAGTCAATCTTATTTGGTCCCGCATTAACCAATCATATAATATATATATATATATATATATATATATATATATACACTTTTTTATACTTCGGAAAATACGATCCGAAATGGACAAATACAGTTCAATGTACATAAAGAAACATAGAGAAATTAAAAGCACACACTTACAGTCTCTAATTTTCGGTTGAACCGTTTTCAGGAGAGATAAGAGAGGGAAACCAAGCGCACTGGTACGGAGACGGATGCTTTTAATTTCTCTGTTACTTTATGATTGAACTGTATATATTTTTATATATATATATATTCTAAAATAAGAGATGTGAATAATACTTTTAATAGTTTTTCAATAAGCCTTGAGAATGCCAAACGAATTTCGACGAAACGTTAGTTTGAATGTACTACTATTATATATATGACTTATATAATGTTGTATAACTGTTTTTCAGGTACTTGGACGGTCTATATATTATGACTTATATAACGTTGTATAACTGTTTTTCAGGTACTTGGACGGTCTGTATATTTATGACTTATATAATGTTGTATAACTGTTTTTCAGGTACTTGGACGGTCTGAAGACCTCCCTCGCTCAGCTGTTCCCTCCACACAACACCCCTCCTCCCCCCTCTCCACATCATCACGACTCCATTGTTCATGTCTACTTCGCTGCCGGCTTTGATCTTCATGAATTCCTACCTCTGCTCTTCACCTACCTTACTCTATTCTTCTATATTTATTTTTCTGTTAGAAAAATCGAACTCGTTCGTTCAAAGGTAAATAAACAAAAAATTGTTTATTTTTGTTTTTGTTTTAAATTTTTTTTGTAAATATTTTAAACATTTCTTTTTTTTTTAAATATAGAAGTGATTCAAAAAGAATGATTCTATTCCATGATCAAATGTTTTGTGGGTTTGACCCTCATGCATCAATTTAACGGACATCACTTTAACGCAGTGTTTTCCAAACTGGGAGATGCGGACCAGTCTAAAGGGAGCCGGGGGAAAATTAGTCACAGTGAACAATTTTCCAAATTACTGCTAAAGTTTTCTATGTAAAAAATGATTTTCTGTCTTGGCTGCAATGAAATCCAAATATCGAGCTAGTTTAATTGTAGAAAAAGAGCTACTACGAGTCGAGTAGCTATATCGTCACAAACACCAAGATTTGATAAACTTTTGTGCTAATAGACAAACACATCCATCTCATTAAAAACAATAATGAAATATTGTTTTCCATTAGTTTGTATGAATAAATTTTATAAAAGTAAAAATGTTTGTGTTTTTATTTTATTAAATAATCTTCAGGTTATAATAAAATGATTATAACCTGACGAAGACGCTTGTTACGGTTGAAAGATCTTAGTCTTGCTTTCCCATATATATATATATATATATTATATCGACCGTATATATATATATTATATCGAGTATCGACCGTGGAGTAGTAACAAAACGATAGTTTATCGGGACTCGGTCAGTTCTTCAGGTTATAATAATCCAAATGATTAAATATTTTTAAGGGAGGTGTAGTAACATCAAGTTTGGAAACCACTGGTTTAACGGATTTTGGAAAGAACGGACAAAATCTGTAGCTTTGTTTACAGCTGTGATGGAACACATGTAGCTGTTTGATCCGTGCTTTTCAACATTTTTGGTCCTATTTTGTGTGTTTTTTGTGTAATATTAAATATTTTTTTTAACCAGGGCAACCGTATACCCTATAGAAATGCTATACGTACGAACTGCTACCCCATCCAGCATATTCTCCTGATCTAGCTCCGTGCGACTATTTTCTGTTTACAAACCTAAAGAAATGGCTGTGCGGTAAGAGATTTGAGTCGAATGAACAAGTCATTACCGAAACAAACGCGTATTTTGATAGCTTTGAAAAAACGTATTATTTGGAGGGAATAAAAAAAATAGAAAAACGTTGTACTAAATGTATCGAGCTAAAATGTGACTATGTAGAAAAATAAAATGTTTCTTTGCCGAAAATTTTTTTTGTTTTATTCAAAAAGTCAAGGACTTATCAAACCGCCCTCGTACATAAAGTTCGTGAATTTATTTCTTTCTTTGTTCACCCATTTTCCGTGGTGATAGAGACCTGAAATTATAATATATATTATTTACGAGTATTACTTGAATAATGTTAAATAAAAGAAAATTGTTATTTAATTCCAAAAATTGGAGCTTGAGTAGAAAGTATCTTGCGTGCTCGCCAATTACAGTTGTGCAAATGTATTATATATGTAAAAAAAAATTTTTTTTTTTTATTTAATATTTGCGTAATATAAACACTGGTAACAAAGTAAGGTATGGAACCAGAGTAGCCCAGTGGCTTGCATGTTTACCGATGACAGTAGTGCAAATGTATTACTACATATAATGTAAAAAAAAATTTAATATTTGCGTAATACAAACACTGGTAATAAAGTAAGTTTTGGAACCTTACTTAATTGCCAGTGTTATTAAATGTAAAAAAAAATTAATGAATTTTGAAAAAATTACGTATAATAAATATAAAGCGTGTTATAGGTAGGTACAAGGGAATTAATATATAGAATATGTAAAGTATGTGATATTTATTCTAATTGGTTGTTCTGTTTGCAGGTTGGAATAGCCTTGAGCGCTGTATTCACAGTGATTGCATCTCTCTTAATGTCTGTTGGTATATGCATCATGTTTGGGTTAGACCCTGCTGCAAGTACTCGAGGCAGAGAGGTAACGTAAATATGTTAGATTTAACTTATAGAAATTACTGTATGTTTTTATATATATATATATATATATATATATATATATATATATATAGATAAAAAGATTTCATATAAACACGTGAAATAACCCAACAGTTGGGTTTTTGACTCTGACGAAGACCGCTTGTTACGGTTGAAAGATCTTAGTCTTGCTTTCCCATTTTCTTATTGTGGTTTGATCATACGAGTAGGTGTGTTCTCTAATCGGGCTTCGGTCAATTTTCTAGGATAAAAAATCAAACTCTCGTTGCCAACGTTTCGGTTTTATTTAAAACCTTTTTCATAGGCAGAAGTAAGAATTTTTTAACTAAGAAAATGGAATTTACATTATTTAAAGGAACAACAATGTTAACCGGACAAAACCTTTGACTAGACTTCGAACTGGACTAGTTTGGACGTCTAGTCGAAGGTTTTGTCCGGTTAACATTGTTGTTCCTTTAAATAATGTAAATTTCATTTTCTTAGTTAAAAAATTCTTACTTCTGCCTAACAAAAAGGTTTTAAATAAAACCGAAACGTTGGCAACGAGAGTTTAATTTTTTATCCTGGAAAATTGACCGAACCCCGATTAGAGAACACACCTATATATATATATAGACATGAGGTCAATGACAGTCGTATTGCTGTACTAACAGGAGCGTACACACATGATGTCAATCTCTCTTAATGATTTCATATCTAATCACCGTTACTATGTTCCGATGGATGTATTATGACATATTGATCGGAGGATAAACAATTAGACTGTAGTGTAAAGTTATTCACCATGCTGCCCCAATGTTATTCGTTTCCTAACGTTTTGCTAACTGATTTTTCTTTTCCAGGTGTTTCCCTACTTGGTCATAGTTGTGGGACTAGAGAACATCTTAGTTCTCACTAAAAGTGTTGTATCAACTCCAGCACATCTAGACTCTAAGATTCGCTTAGCTCAAGGCCTTAGTAAAGAAGGATGGTCAATTACTAAGAACTTACTTACAGAAGTAACTATTCTTACTTGTGGTCTCTTCACACTTGTACCTGCTATTCAGGTTAGTCTAGAAGAATTTGTTTCTCATGTAACTATTCTTAAGGCAGATACTATTCTTTGCAATGGTATCTGCTGTACAATATTGTTACCATACTGGAAATGAGAATTTGTTTCTAATTTATTATTATTATTTGGCACCCACTTTAGAAATGGGTAAGGCCACATTTTAGCTGTTGATTCATTCGAAATTGGAAGTCATAAATTTTGCGTACTCAAGTTTATTTAGTTAAATATTAGTTAAATGTAGCTTTTCTTTTTTCTTATTACCATTTGAGGATGACTGTAGCACTGAGTCTTAAAAACTATTGTCCCCTTCTGTACTAAAGTACCTCAACAGTTAGCTTCAACGCCTTGAAGGAGCTCAGCACTTTTGCTGGGTTCAGCGGTAAACATTTTTGGTGAAGGTCCCGAAGTACCTACCTCTGTGCAGCAAAGTTGTCTGACAGTCAGCCAGTAGGTGGAACGGTGTTTCTTCCTCTTCTTTGCAGAATCTGCACAAACCATCATTGATAATGCCCATTCAGGCTCCCTACGTTTCGGGAGAAAGTAACTTCTTTCCTCCTTCTTCCGGTTCTTAGGTGCACTTGTGGGAGGTTGGCTCCCATTAGTTAGCGCTTTTGGACCCTCTGCGCTTCGGGAGGGTCCAAAAGTTTCCTGACTTCCTTCTCCTTAGTATCATACAGTTGAAAATCCCTGAAGCTCTATCTGTAGTATTTTGTCTGCTCCGGCAGAGCAGTGCATACCGGAGTAAGGCTATTTACTCAAGGGGGTCGCCTGGTACCCTTGAGGCTCCGTTCATAATACAATAACCCCCCCTGTATCATCCATCCTTCGGCACGGATCGCATAACACCTTGGATTGGGGCTGAGAGAAAAGGAGGGGATTTGGGAATTAGGAAGGATTTGAAACGAAGGTGGTCAGGCCCAGCCCCTGGCCACTGTCTCCTCCTCTTTCGTTTATCCCTGCATTTAGTATGTGGCTAAAGAGTGTCACGTAAAAAAGTATCGATCTGTTAACATGCTTTGTTCATGGATTGGACCGAAAGGCCGAGAAACATGACTACAAATCAAAACAGGTTAACCAGGGTAGCCTCTTGAAGGCCAAAAGTCGGAGTTGAGTGGTAGAGGTATTAGAGCAGGGGGGGGGGGGGACTATTTTGACTCTCGGGCCACATTGACTTTAAAATCTGACATGTGGGCCAGTTCAGCGCAAGATACAATACAAAAAACAGCATTAGTTAACAGTACGTATTAAACAAAAACAAAAAAAGTCATTGAAGTATAAACAAACTCTTTTAATGAGAACAGTGTTGTTGATCATAAATTTTAAATATAGCATCGAAGTCTGGGGCAATTCTCAGAACAGATCTGAGATATTCATCATCCATCTGAATTTTTTACGTTTTTTTGTTGGTATTTATCACAATTAAATAATCTGACCAGCAAAAGAAGAACGAAAGCTGAAAGTGTGACACTGGACCACCTGATGTTGAAATGTAATTCATTGCGAGTCAAAATAAAATTAATACAATCATTCACACCAAACCTTAATCATGTACCAATCTTCGGTGGGCCGGATGTGGCCCGCGGGCTGTAGTTTGCCCACCCCTGTATTAGAGGCACATATCACTCCATTACTACCCCATATGTAGCTTAGATATGTATTTGATTGCAATGATCCTTTTATTTATTCATTTTTGTTGTTGTTTTTGTTGTTTCAGGAAATGTGCTTGTTTGCCATGGTTGGACTTCTGTCAGACTTCTTCCTTCAAATGTGTTTTTTAGCCACTGTCCTTTCTTTAGACATGCGCAGTGGGCATACTTTAGTTGGTAGGACTTCAAGGAGATCAGTTTCAATTAATCATGTTAATCATCAATCATCAAATGGTTTAATTAATAAAGGAATGATGAATTCATCATCAGCTAGTCCATTGCAAACGCCTCCTCGTCAATCTCGTCATCGGCAAAAAATATCCCAATCATCAAATATACCAAAGAGGTAAGGAAAAGAAATATTTCGATCAAAGAATCACATTTAAGTTTATCTTTATAATTATAATGATTATTGTGATAATTACCAAAGAGGTAAGGAAAAGAAATATTTTGATCAAAGAATCACGTTTAAGTTTATCTTTATAATTATAATGATTATTGTGATAATTACCAAAGAGGTAAGGAAAAGAAATATTTCGATCAAAGAATCACATTTAAGTTTATCTTTATAATTATAATGATTATTGTGATAGTTATATTGTGGTGCTAACAATATGTAATTTATTTTAGCTTAAAATGTAGGTAGTTCTGTTCTCTTATGTTATTCTTACGCGCAGAATTCGTGACTATAATGTGGTACAATTGGTAACTGGTACTAATATTGTGGTATTTACAATATTATGGTTTTAAATATCAATATCAGTACACTTAAGAAGGAGGGGAGGGGGGGGTACGTGACAGAGGGTGGCATTTTGAGGGTGTAAAAATAGAAAAAAACTAACGAAAACTCTGAAATTTTATCAAAATGATTTTTTAAGGTCGTTATTCTTTTTTATGTTTTGTTTGTATAATAATGTTTTTAAAGGAATTTTCAACTGTAATATTCGCAAATTAAAAATAATTTTTTTTTTTATATTTTTCAAAACTTGAGGTTGAAAATTTATATATTTATATGCGTAGCCAGTTAATTTAAATTAACAATTTTTTTTTATGATTTTTGAATTATTCGTTTTTGTTTGGTAAAATCTTTGGTTCATGTGTTAAGAGTTTTAGTTAAATGCCTGAAGAATTAACATTCCCAAGTTTGGAATCAATTTTCATTATGTGGTATCATTAAGGGCCAATGTTCGTTCGGCATATATGTGTTCCCTTGGGGGATTGCTAGTGCAATCTAACGTGCTATACTGAAGAAGCTGAGAAGCTCTCTTCGGACAAATGTCAATACTGGGTATCAGATTCCTTTAGTATTACTTTAGATTAGATCAGGGGCGGGCAACCTTTTTGAGAGTGCGCGCCAAAATCAGCCAAGTCTCTGACACAAACTTTTTCCACGTGTCAACCATTTTTTTTTTAGGACATATTTGGTTCTTAAGAAACATAAAAAACATAAAAGAACATAAAAAGTTCTTAAGAACTTTTCAAATGAAAAAATAATAAATTACCTCAGTGCAGTAAAACATAGCATAAAAAAAACAGGAAAAAATGTGTTTAACCTTCTGAAGTACATTTCAACAGCCTTTAAGCTTTTGTGACTTTAATAGAATACAACAGATAAAGCTATACAAAGAAAACTTGTTGACTCCTTTTACATACTGTCAGTGAGACTTCTGCTGCTGCATAACTGATGACAGAGATTTTACATCGGGTTTATATTTAGTAACTTTGAGAGATATGCATGCAGCACTAGTTGCATATGTCATGCTACTCCTGTTACGAGACTTAACAAAGTTCATAATTGAGAACAAAGATTCGTTAGCATATGTAGATGAAAACATGGTTAGCAATGCTGTTGCTAGGTTTTTTAAACAGACATAATTTTCTGTAATGATATTCCAAGTCCAAAAAAAGAAGGTAACTATGGCAACAACAATATCAACTTCTTTTTCTTGAGACCTCTTTAGCTTCGTAGAACTTAAACCTCTTCACCACCAGGACGTATACAGTGGATTCCGCTTAATTGGGACACCGCTTATTTGGGGCAAATCTCAAAGAACGGAAACCAAACTATGAACTACTATTGTAAATTTGTATGTTTAATTGGGACAACATTCCGTTTAATTGGGACAGTGAATATAAGATTTTAGTACAGTAGAGTCCTGATTAACCGAGTATGTTTTAACTGAGTTCCGGTTTAACCGAGCCGGTGCAGCGGCAAAACAAACACCACCCCCTTCTAAATCCCGGGAAAGCCAGAAAGGCGGTTCTTTCTGAACCCGATACCCGTGTTTTAAAAATCCGCAGCTGCCTCATGTTCACATTTGCTATCTTTTCCATCCGAGCCAGTGCAGCGACAATACAACCCCCCCCCCCCCCCCCCTTCCATAGTCCTGGAAAGTCGGAATGGCGGCTTCTTTCTGATCCTGACACCCGTGTTTTAAAAAGCCGCGGCAGCCTCACATCGACATTAGCTTCAGTCTTTTCCTATTCAGCTACCGATACACTTCGCTGTGACAACTGTCTCAATTCTTGCGCGTTCATTCTCTCACCATACATACACCTTGCAGGTGAAGTTATTGTCACTATTGCGAGTTTATTCGCTCACCGATAAACCTCGGGTGTGGAATTATTTTTCCTCAATTGTATTTTCAAAAATTTTACCCTTGCCAAAATGCTAAGAAACGATTTGACACTTACTAGTAAAATTGCTTTGCTTGATAAAATAAAAAGCCAGCCACTTAATACAAGTTATCGTCGGCTCGCTGAGATAACTGGTGTACCAAAATCTACCATATCGCGTGTCTTACGACAAGAAAGTCAACTGCGTGAGGAATTCGCATTACAAGAAGGACCGGCAGGGACATCCAAAAGAAAACGTGATGGGAAGGATCCAGACGTTGAAGAAGCACTAGATCAATGGTTTTCTATTGTTAGTGGCAGAGGCGTAAATATCAACGGTCCAATATTGAAGGCGAAGTCAGAGGAGTTCGACCTCACTTAGACAACCTACGAAATATACAGCTGAAATTTCTGGAAAGCTGTTTTCGTATAAAATAAAATTATTAAAAAATAATATGCATTGTTTAATTTTGTGTGTTACTGGTTAATGGCATTGTTCCTAAAACCAATCAAATGAATTTCCAAAAAAAAAGTGAAATTCGTTTAATTGGGACAGCCGCTTAATTGGGACAAAACGCCTCGGTCCCGATGTGTCCCAATTAACCGGAATCTACTATACTGTCATGGCATGAAAGCTTATACCCAAAGAAAAGTAGTTTTTTTTTTTTTTGTCTGTGCTTAGGGTAACACGTGCTTGCATTTGTGCTAAGGGTAACCTGGTACTATTGCGTGCCAGAGACAAGTCATCGGCGTGCCAAGTTTGGCACGCTTGCCAGAGGTTGCCCACCGCCGGATTAGATTGTAGTGGCTGTTTCACAAGGGAATACACATTGGCTCTTGGTGATACAACACAATGAAGATTTGATTCTATATTGGGAGTCCTAAATTTTGACTAACTCGAGTGTATTTAGAGTAGGGATCTTTAACGGGGCTTATCGCCCTCTCCAAGAGACGACGTGTTCAGATTTATTCATTTCCCTGTGGGTATTGAACACCGGACGTACCAGTCCAAAGGCAAGCACGCAAGCTATTTGGGCTACCCTGACCCCGATTCTTTAGTATTACATAGTATAGTGACACTGCATTGTTTTACAGGTTAAGACTGTTTTACTTCTGGGCGAGAACTCGCATAGTACAAAGAATGTTCATGGTCTGCATGATTGTATGGATAGCAGGCTTTATTTACAGCGCTAATCTCGTACAGAGATTTGTCTCGTTGCATGAGGTAATTATGAATTAACCAATATTTTCCTGACTATTTTGTATTTCTAAGTTGGCAACACTTAGTTTTTGCAAAAAAAATCATTTTTTCTTGGATCTCAATTTTAAAAATCAAACTAGAGTTATTTATTTGTTTTTAGTGCATTTGTATTTCTAAGTTGGCAACACTTAGTTTTTGAAAAAAAAATATTTTGTCTCGGATACAAATTTTAAAAATCAAACTAGAGTAATTTATTTATTTTATAGTGTATTTTTATTTTTATGTTTGGCAACACTTAGTAAAAAAATCATTTTTTCTTGGATACAAATTTTAAAAATCAAACTAGGCTTAATATTTTTTTTTTATTATTTGTATTTCTAAGTTGGCAATACTTAGTATTTGTAAAAAATATTTTTGTCTTGGATACCAATTTAAAAATAAAATTACAGTTATTTCTTTATGTTTTTAATGTATTTGTATTTCTAAGTTGGCAAAACTTGGTTTTTGTAAAAAAAAACCTTTTTGTCTTTGATACCAATTTCAAAATTCAAACTAGAGTTATTTATTTATGTTTTTAGTGCATTTGTATTTCTAAGTTGGAAACACTTAGTTTTTGTACAAAAAAACCTTTTGGCTTGGACACCAATTTCAAAAATCAAACTAGACTTATTTATTTATGTTTTTAGTGTATTTTTATTTGTATGTTGGCAACACTTAGTTTTTGTAAAAATTCATCCTGTCTTGGATACCAATTTCAAAAATCAAACTAGGCTTATTTATTTATCTTTTTAGTATATTTTTATTTCTATGTTGGCAACACTTAGTTTAGTATTTAATATTTTACTATTTAATGATGAAACCACAATAAGAAATGGGAAAACATGACTAAGATCTTTCAATCGTAACAAGCGGTCTTCATCAGAGTCAAAAACCCAACTGATCGCACATGGTATTCATCGATAAAAAGATTTCACATAAACATGTGAAATAACAATCAAAGATTATTGCTGCACTTTGCAATATGAAAATATTCTTTCATATTGTGGTTTGATCATTGATTGTTATTCTCGTGTATATGTGAAATCTTTTTATTTGACTATTTATACAGCATTCTATTGCTGGCTTTATTTGTTTCAGCCCAGCAGGATGGAGTCGGTGTCCCCTTCAAGATATCCTGGATCAGTTACCACTCCTTCACACCATCAGCCAAATCTCACTACCAATACCAAAGTATGATCTCAAACTAATTATTATTTGAGGGTGACAATAGCACTGAATATTAAAAAAAAAAACTATTGTACTTCCCCTCTTCTGTTCTAAAGTACACCAGCAGTTAGCTTCAACGCCTCCAAGAACTTCAGCACTTTTGCTGGTTCCAGCGGTAAAAGTTTTTCTATGGTTTTTGTTGAGTGTCCTGAAGTATCTACTTCTGTGCAGCAAATTGCCTGATAGTCAGCCAGCAGATGCAACGGTGTTTCTTCCTCTTTTCAGAATCTGCACAAACCAACATTGATAATGTCCCTTGTTTCGGCTCCCTATGTTTCGGGAAAAAGCGACTTCCTTTCTCCTTCATTGGAAGGGTCTTCTTCGGGTCCTTAGGTGCACTTGTGGGAGGTTGGTTACTACTAGTTAGCGCTTTTGAACCCTCTGCGCTTCCGGAGGATGGTCTCCGGACTTTCTTCTTCTTAGTATCATATAGAGGAAAATCCCTATATCTCTAACGGCGGTGGTGTTTTGTCTGCTCCGGCAGAGCAGTGCATACCGGAGTATGGCTATTTATTCAAGGGGGTCGCCTGGTACCCTTGAGGCTCTGTTTATAATACATTAACCCCCGTATCATCCATCCTTCGGCACGGATCACATAACACCTTAGATTGGGGCTGAGATAAAAGGAGGGGTTTTGGGGATTAGAAGGGATTTGAAACGTAGGTGGTCAGGTCCAGCCCCTGATCACCTCCTCCTCTTTCGTTTGTCCTATATGCCCTTGCGTCTTATATGCCCCTGCGTCATATATGCCCCTGCGTCCTATATGCCCTTGCATCTTATATGCCCCTGCGTCCTATATGCCCTTGCTTTTTATAAGCCCCTGCGTCCTATATACCCCTGCGTCTTATATGCCCCTGCGTCCTATATGGCCTTGCGTCCTATATGCCCCTGCGTCCTATATCCCCCGCATCTTATATGCCCCTGCGTCCTATATACCCCTGCGTCTTATATGCCCATGCGTCCTATATGCCCTTGCGTCTTATATGCCCCTGCGTCCTATATGCCATCAAGTACAGCAATATTTTTTCATCTTCCACAGCAGGTTTTGTCACTCTAACCCTCCACTGGTTTGTTGCTTCAGGACTGGGTTAACTGGGGCCCTTGGTCAAGAGGTTTGGCTCCTGCTCAGTGGTGTTCCTTGATGTCTGGATACAACACGAGTTCTGGGTGTCGTTTAGGTGTGCTGCCTCCAGTCAGACTTGTTGCTGTGCTGCCGCCTCCAGTGTCTCCATCAAAAGACCACCAGCATTCCCAGAAGAGTGACGCAAGCACGTGGAACTCTATCGCCGAGGCTATCGATCCCCCTGGTCACAACCACTACCCTGGTATGCTTAATATATATATTTATGGATGCTCCACATGCCATTTATTATTATTATTATTATTTGAGGGTGACTATAGCACTGCCTCTTAAAAAAACTATTACTTCCCCTCTTCTGTACTAAAGTACCCCGGCAGTTAGCTTCAATGCCTCCAAGAAGCTCAGCACTTTTGCTGGGTTCAGTGGTAAAAGTTTTTCTATGGTTTTGTTGGGTGTCCCAAAGCACCTACCTCTGTGCAGCAAAGTTGCCTTACAGTCAGTCAGAAGGTGCAACGGTGTTTATTCCTCTTTGCAGAATCTGCACAAACCATCATTGTAATGTTCATTCAGCCTCCCTACGTTTCAGGAGAAAGTAACGTACTTTCTCCTTCTTCGAGTCCTTAGGAACAAGTGCTCCTAACTAAGTTGGCTCCCACTATTTAGCACTTTTGGACCGTCTGTGCTTCCAAGTCTCCGGTCTTCCTTCTCCTTACAGGGGAAAATCCCTGAAACTCTATCGGTGGCATTTTGTCCTCTCCGGCAAAGCACCGCATACTGGACTAAGGATATTTACACAACGAGGTCGCCTCGTACCCCTGAGGCTCCGTTCATAATACAGATTCATCCATCCTTTTGCACGGATCGCATGACACCTTAGATTGGGGCTGGGATATATACGTATTCGTTGGATATATACGTATACGGAGCCACAACAGAATATGTATAGTAGGAATCTAAATACTTAGATGTTAAGTACCGTAGTTAAGAAGAATTTTTACACACTAAATATTATTATTCATATATTCTGCTAAATTTTCATTAAAAAAGTCAAAAAAATGCTAAATAGTTAAACAAAATGTTGTGAGCCAAACAAATAGAAAAAGTCAATTTGAGGAATTTGGTGTTAAAAAAGCCAATATGGCAACCGTACCAATATCGTTCTAAGATGTAATTTGGCTTATGTGTGTTCTCTCGTGGTGCTGCCACCTCACCTAAGACTATTGTGTTTCAGAGGCCCCGACGGACAGGGGGTCTTGCTGGGGGCAGACCCCCGGTCTGCTTACACCTTAGCTCTGTAATTAAGAATGTCGTTCTAAGATGTAATTTGGCTTATGTGTGTTCTCTCGTGGTGCTGCCACCTCACCTAAGACTATTGTGTTTCAGAGGCCCCGACGGACAGGGGGTCTTGCTGGGGGCAGACCCCCGGTCTGCTTACACCTTAGCTCTGTAATTAAGAATGTCGTTCTAAGATGTAATTTGGCTTATGTGTGTTCTCTCGTGGTGCTGCCACCTCACCTAAGACTATTGTGTTTCAGAGGCCCCGACGGACAGGGGGTCTTGCTGGGGGCAGACCCCCGGTCTGCTTACAACTTAGCTCTGTAATTAAGATGTAATTTGGTTTATGTGTGTTATCTCGTGGTGCTGCCACCTCACCTAAGACTATTGTGTTTCAGAGGCCCCGACGGACAGGGGGTCTTGCTGGGGAGCAGACGGCCCCCCTGAGTGCTGGCAAGCCGGCGGTCGGTCTCCCTACCTGCCAAGCACCCCTCTTGAACTCCTCCTAGTAACAGCTCTCTGTACCATCTCCCTGATCGTCATGGGCTATACCGCCTTAGCCCTGTACCATTGCATCTGCAGTAGAAACTATGCTCAGTGGAGACGCAGTAATCCTCCTTTGCGAACCAATCAAAATCATCATCATATTGTTTTAGAAGCAGTTCCACAGGCTCTGGAAGGTCATTCAGTGTCTGTTGAGTGTATCTGTCCAGTTAGTGAGACGACGATTGCGTCTGTCTGCTTGGCCGGTGACATTAACATTTGGGACACCACCACTGGGCAACTCGTCACGCATATTGACAGGAAAAGGTCAGTAGCCTGCCTCATACTGTAAACTTACTACGACTGTCTGTGTGCCACCCAATCCCTCCGATAGTTTTACAGATAGGCCCTTATAAATAAAACAAATGATGAATGACTGGAAACATTTAAATAAAAACTATCAACAAATTGTAAAAAACTGAATTAAAAATAAAAATAAGTAAGTAAACAAAAGATTAATTAAGAGACTAAAATAAATGAAATAAAATAAATAAACGATTGAGGTTAAACTATATGTATATATATAGGTGTGTTATCTAATCGGGATTCGGTCAAATTTTCTAGGTTCAAAAATCAAACTCTCATTGCCTTGAGCAATGAGGTTTGATTTTTGAACCTTGAAAATTTGACCGAATCCCGATTAGATTACACACCTATTCTATCAAACGGTCGATATATTATTGAATCTGTTGTAATATATATATATATATATATATATGAAAGATTAATAATCAACAATAACTCTTGATATAATATATGAAATTAAACACCACAATAACAAATAATATTACAATAATATTACATATAATGCTCTAAGGCCTTTCGTCAAAACATCATCAGAGAGCTAAATGACCCAAACAACATGTATATTAGCAAGTTAACCTGGTTGATTGAAGTCTTCAGGATTGCTGGCATCCCTGTCTAAATTTAAAGTTCCTAAAATTGAAGGGGTCTTGATCTGCTTACTTATTTCTTTTGTCAATATTTCATCCAGTTTGTACAATCCAGGACTATTGTTTATTAAACTTTATGAAGGCACTTTCAATAATATTTCTCTTTCTTTCTGAAACCACAAAAATTAATTCTTTTGCATCCCTCCAATTTATTAAATGATTTTTGTTCATTACATGTAAGTACAAGACACTCTTTTCATCTTCCCGTCTAATAGAATATTGGTCTAATAGAATACAAGACTAAAACAACACCAATATTCTATTAGACGGGAAGATGAAAAGAGTGCCTTGTACTTACATGTAAGGAACAAAAATCATTTAATAAATTGGAGGGATGCAAAAGAATTAATTTTTGTAGCTTCAGAAAGAAAGAGAAATATTATTGAAAGTGCCTTCATAAAGTTTAATAAATAATAGTCCTGGATTGTACAAACTGGATGAAATATTGACAAAAGAAATAAGTAAGAAAATTAAGACCCCTTCAATTTTAGGAACTTTAAATTTAGACAGGGATGCCAGCAATCCTGAAGACTTCAATCAACCAGGTTAACTTGCTAATATACTTGTTGTTTGGTTCATTTAGCTCTCTGATGATGTTTTGACGAAAGGCCTTAGAGCATTATATGTAATATTATTTGTTTATTGTGGTGTTTAATTTCATATATATATATTTTCTTATAATTCACTGGTAGCTCAAAAATTAATCTACCTAATTCCATGACAAGAATAGGAAAACAATCTTCAAGAGACCTAATGAAACAAAAATATCTTTCTAATATCTTTCTAAAAAGATTATTAATGCTGAAGCCGCTGTGCTTTTTAACAACACATGTTTAAAAGAGGACTTGCTGCCAGTATACACGAATATATATATATATATATATATATATATATATTCAAACATACATTCAATCTACAGTTCTTGTTGAAATCCAGAGACTATTTTTCTTTGTAAAATAATTTGTAATGTAACACTTAGTTTTTGTTTCAAAATGTATACTTCTGCCTATGAAAAAAGTTTTAAATAAAAAACCGAAACGTTGGCAATGAGAGTTTAATTTGACCTGAAGAACTAACCGAGTCCCGATAAACTTTAGTTTTGTTTCTATTCCATTGTCGATACTTTTATCAATATATTATATAATTGTTTTGAGGGTTGAGGTCTAATGATTTATATGTATATATGATCAAACTACAATATGAAATGGAAAAAAAAGACTAAAACCTTTCTAAGTTTCCCATTTAAAAATTGAAAATAATCCTATTCTATCTGAAAAATGTAAGGAAAAATGTCGTTTTAAGATAATTTGTAAATTTAAGATGTGGTGTAATTTCATATATTTTTTTTCAAAAATGCTTTCAATTGTGAATATTGTTTTCGACTAGACTGTCTAGTCCAGGGGTTCTCAGGCTTGCTTGACCCATGC
The DNA here is from genome assembly GCA_026182355.1 of Hermatobates lingyangjiaoensis. NCBI lineage: Eukaryota > Metazoa > Arthropoda > Insecta > Hemiptera > Hermatobatidae > Hermatobates > Hermatobates lingyangjiaoensis. The sequence continues at coordinate 521,741 of JAPFBL010000348.1, forward strand.
ACCCCTTTTACCATTTGTCAAAAGTTCATTCACCCCCTCATTTCCAAAAAAATTTTTCAAAAATGCATTCTAAATAATATGTAAATATTACAAAAAAAAACTTTTATTTTTCCTCATTTGTATATATACATTCACAACATTATACATGGCTTATGTTTATAATTGAGTTTTATAAATTAAATGCAAATTGAAAATATTGATAGATATACAAAATAGAAATAAAAGCAGAATTTATTTTCAATTTATAATGAATTACTTAAAAAACAAAAATGAAACTAATGCAATTTAAAAAGATAAGTAAAATAACAAGAGATTAAAATCTGCAATCAATGTAATTCAGAAGATTACGATTCATCAAATGACAGAAACTGTGATTGTTTTGCTTTGGCCAATTCTGAAATATTCGGAGGAGTGCTTGACAGGGCACAACGCAGGTCGTTTTCTACCTCTAATCTACTGCGTTGCTTTGTTTTAATTTGCAACAAATTTGAAAAGCCTGACTCACAAAGATATGTCGATACAAATGGAAGCAATGCACGGATAGCTATTTCCGACACTTTTGGGTAGGATTCGCACATCAGGGGCCAAAATTCTGTTATTGATTTTTCATCAAACATATCTCTTGCTTCCGAATCAGTTTTTAGCTCAAGGAATTCATCTTGTCAATCATCTGGAACTCTTTCAACTGGCAATTTGAATGGATTTCTTACCAAATCGAACTCATCATCACCAATTTCAGGAAAGTATCTGCTGAATTCATTTTCCAGTGCTGTCAAATGCTGCAAAATTTCATTTTTTGCAAATTGTGGAAGCATCTTATCTTCACCACAAACATCAAGAATGGATGTCAGTTTCTCAAACATAGCTACATTTTTTGTATTGACTTTTCTCTTCCAATTTTCAAGCTTGCTCATAAAAGCTCTCAAGGCATCTACGAATTTTATAATATTTGTATTCCTTCCTTGCATCTGAAGATTCAGTTTATTCAGCTGCTCGAATATATCAACCAAATAAGCAAGACGCATGATCCATTCTTCATCGTTTAGCCAGGCAAGAAATTCGGTCTTACCTTGAACCTCGAAAAACAATTTGAGCTCGTCCCTAAGCTCAAATATTCGCTCAGTTACATTCCCTCTTGACAGCCAACGGACGTTTGTGTGAAAAAGAAGTGAATGATGAGTAGCATCCATATCATAACATAATTGCTTGAAAAGTCGGGAGTTTAGAGCTCCTCCTTTGACAAAATTCACAATTTGAATTATTTGATCCAAAACCTTCTCTAACAAAGCTGGAAGTGTTTTTGAGGCTAGTGCCTGACGATGGATCATACAATGAATGCCTTTCGCTTTTGGAGCTCGTTTTTTCACACATACTTGGAATCCTGATTTTGTCCCTAACATAGCTGGTGCTCCATCTGTACAGCACCCACAGATATTATCCCACAAAAGATTCTCTGAGTCGAAAAAAAGTGAAACCTTTTCTAAAATATCTGAGGCCTTGGTCGTTAGTTCAAGAGGAGAACAAAAAAGAAACTCCTCTTTGAATAAACCTGCATGAACATACCTTGCAAACACCATCAACTGGAAACATGATGCCACATCGGTTGATTCATCAAGTTGAATTGAAAATAATCCAAATGCTGAAGACTTGATCTCTTGCACAACTTGATCCTTGATGTCAGTGGCCATATCGCTTATCCTCCTTTGAACAGTACTGTTTGAGAGTGGAACCGCTGCAATTTTTTTCTTCATTTCATCTCCCAACACAATTTCCACCATTTTGAGAGAGCAAGGCTTAATCAAATTTTCCCCAATTGTATGTGGTTTTTTCTGCTTTGCTATTTCACATTGAGGCCGTTCTTCTCCATTGATGACGATGGATGTGAATCCATACTCAATATATGAATGATCGTACTTTCTTTTTTTGATACTCATGATGGGCTCCAAATTCTGTAATTAAGACATGGAAAATTCAAAATTATAAAATATAAAATTTATAAATGGAACTTTTTACAGATAATTTTATAGATTTAATTTTTCTTTAATCAGCATCATGGCTGACATGAAGAAGTATACAATGACAGGGATGCATAAACAAGAATGTGTAATATGCTTAATTACAGGAGAATATTTTTCGTTTTAGTACATAAAAACTAGACTAGCTAGCGAAGCACATTCACAAAAAGTGGCATTATCAGAATAGCTAACAAAGAGAAAACAACTGGAATTATAATGGGAATAAAAACAGATAACACAGACACATGCATGCACAGACAGTAGAAGAAACAAAATTATTGTAGGGTACCTACATGCTTCGAGACTAAATTCAGCAAAAGATGTTCACTCTGACACTGATGACAAGTCAAGAATGAAATCTTTATAGTCTCTCAGACTATTTATACCAGGAGTTCCTAACCTTAGGGTTGCCGAGTAATTTACTTGGGGTAGACATGGAAATGCTTAAAAGGATATTTGGCTGATATGAATGGATTAGGATTAATAGGATTCAGTTGGTTTTCCCAAACCTTTTCCCAATTTACCTGAAATATTTAATTAAAATCTAAAACGGTGCTTAATCCCTCTCAAGTGGTCAGTGTCCCCTGGCGGTGGCTACTATGGATTTACAATATTCGGCCCAGGGCATCTCCAGTAGATCTTTTCTCCAAAGTCATAATTCACCCCCTTAAATCCCGAAATTCACCCCTGGGGGTGAATTTCACCCCTAATGAGAATCCCTGGTCTGGTCGAAGGTTTTGTCCGGTTAACATTGTTGTTCCTTTAAATAATGTAAATTTCATTTTCTTAGTTAAAAAATTCTTACTTCTGCCTATGAAAAAGGTTTTAAATAAAACCGAAACGTTGGCAACGAGAGTTTAATTTTTTATCCTGGAAATTGACCGAACCCCGATTAGAGAACACAGCTATATATATATATATATGTAAAAAGATTTCACATAAACACGTGAAACAACAAAAATTAAAACTATCTTAAAAAATCAACCCGAACTTATTACTAAATTTATATCAAAATCCCCTTGTTTGCCATAATGTACGGGTTGATCAAGACACATAAAGATAATTACCCAATACGTTTAATTGTGAGTTCGGTTGGTTCGGCATCATATGGCTTGTCCAAATGGTTAGTAAGTATTTTAAGCCCCTTAATTGGAAAAATTTCAGGCAGCCATATAAAAAACAATGTAGATTTAATTAAAAAATTAAAAAGCGTCAACATGAACAAAAATTATAGATTAATCAGTTTCGATGTGAAGTCTCTTTTTACGAATGTACCTGTAACTGATCTGTTGAGCTTACTCCAGGAGGAATTAATTAATTATTCCCTTCCCCTTCCATCTACCACTATAATAGATTTAATTAAGTTATGTGTGGAAGATTGTCATTTTCAATTTGAAAATAATTATTATATACAAAAATTTGGTCTTGCTATGGGTAACTGTTTATCCCCCCTCCTAAGTAATTTATATATGGAGTTTTTTGAGAGTAAAATGTTAAGCTCAATTTTGCCCAAAAATGTTAAATGGTATAGATATGTTGACGATATTCTTTGCATTTGTCCCAATTCTTTAAATAACGTTGATTTCCTAACAAAATTGAATTCATTAGTGCCGACAATCAAATTCACAATGGAAGAAGAAATAAGTGGTAATTTGCCCTTCTTAGATGTCCTGATCCATAGGTTACCTAATGAGTTACGCTTTAGTGTATATAGAAAACCTACGAATGTACTTGCATACGTTCATTTTTATTCATCGCATCCAAAAAATGTTAAAATTTCTGTTTTTAGAAATATGTTTTTGAGAGCTTTAAGAGTTTCCTCTCCAGAATTTCTTAATGAAGAGATTAATAACATTAGGTCAATTGCCCTTTCATTAAAATACCCCTCTTCTTATATCGATTTAGCTTTGAAGGGTGCTAAAAAAACTTTCTCTAATACTTCAAAAGAGCCCCTTTTATTATCAAATTCTATAGTTTTGCCATACCACGAATCATTGGACCCCCTTCCAAGATTAGCCAAACAACTTGATTTTAATATAGTGTTTTCTAATCGTAATAACGTGGGTAATATGTTAATAAAAAACTCTCCAAGCGAATTGGAGTCTGCTGGTATTTATAAAATTCCGTGCAAAAATTGCCATAAAATTTATATTGGTCAAACTGGTAAATCATTAAAAACACGTGTAAAACAACACCAATATAACGTAAGTAGACAGGAAAACAGTAGTGCCTTATTCTTGCATATAAAAAATGAAAATCATCATATTGATTGGACAGGAGCTAAATTTATTACCTATGAAAAATCAATGTTGTTAAGAAATATTATTGAATCGTCTCTAATTAAATTTAATAGATCTAATATTATAAACATTAGTAACGGTCTCTTCAAACTTGATACTTTCGTCACGAGGGCAATAGCCTCTTCAAAGAGGGTTGACAGCTAGCGGATGGTTTTTTAATTTTTCTTACTGTACTCCTTTGTTTCCCCAAACATCCCTTTCTGGACATTAGTCCTTTCCTGTGCTTTCACCCTTTTAAAATACCACTCTTCCCTCCCACTCTTCTCAACTCCTCACCAGATGTTTTCTGCATCTAGTGTTCAGTTGGGTTTTTGACTCTGACGAAGACCGCTTGTTACGGTTGAAAGATCTTAGTCTTGTTTTCCCATTTCTTATTGTGGTTTGATCATATATATACCGTATTTTCCGCACTATAAGGCGCACCTAAAAGCCTTCAATTTTTTCAAAAGCTGACCATGCGCCTTATAATCCGGTGCGCCTTATATATGGATCAATATTGAGCCGCAACAGTCTCGCAACTACGGTAAGCAGCCGCCGACTCCATTTTCCCCCGTTGAAGAAGTAGTGCGCGGTGCATGCTGGGATATATAAGTCACGTGGTTCCAAGGAATGAAAGGGTTTTTAAAGAAAAGGAATATTACAAGTCTTGTTCGCACGGCGGTCAAACAAGAAGTGGTGTTTATTCATTATTCACAGGCTCTCGTATTACTTGGGGAGGCAATGTTGATAAGGACTTCTCCGTAATCTGAGCCCAGAGTGTCTCTCGGCTGGACATTACTTATATAACGGCGCTTCATTTCCATTTGTGTATTTCAGTAAAGACCCTGAAATGGCTCCTATTAAGAGACACGCTTACAACGCCTTACAATTTCCTTTAGCGCAGCACCGTCTAATGGATGCATAACGTAACCCCAGCCTCTACTGTAGCGCCTTATAATGCGGTGCGCCTTGTATATGGAAAAAGTTTTAAAATACGTCATTCATTGAAGGTGCGCCTTATAATGCGGTGCGCCTTATAGTGCGGAAAATACGGTATATATATATATATATATATATATATATAATATATATATGTATAAAAGGGAGAGTGTAATGTAATTTAGTTATTTTTAGCACATTCAATGTTATATTTCTGATACATTTAGTCAAATCTTCTTCGATTATTAGATTAATAAGGAATGAAATGTATTAGTTTTTTTAAATTATTTATTATTCGTTGTATATATATATTTGCAGATACCTGGAAGACTGCAAGAGTTTGTCGTCTGGGTTAGACTCGACGCACAGCCTTCTCCATAGTGACTATGAGTCAGCCTCCCCGCCACCTACTTCAGTTGACCTTTTCCTGTCACCTGCTTCAGCTCCTCAGTCTCCTCCCATTGTGTCAGTCTTTATTCTCATATATATATATATATATATATATATATATATATATATAGTTCATAAAGGAAAGAGAAAAACAGATAAAAATACTTACATAAAAGACTCACAACGGTATTTCGACATTCTTCGCCATCGGGCAGAAGTAGTACTCCCTTTGAGTAGCTGACGCCAACTAATATATATATATATATTATATATATATATATATACAAAATTGTCACAATAACACGTGATATAAATATTCAGGTAACTCACCACAAATGAATGAAGATAGTCGCTCTGAGGCCTTTTGTTATCACGTCGGAATCGTTAAACAAATCAAGACTTTTTCAACTGTAATAGGGAAAAATACTGTCAAATGATGCCAATCTTAATTCAACTTTAAATCAAAATTCATAACCTGCCTACAACTTGTATTCACTTGCTCTCTGACGACGTGATAACGAAAGGCCTCAGAGCGACTATCTTCATTCATTTGTGGTGAGTTACCTATATATATATATATATATGAATTAAATACCACAATAAACTTTATAAATAATAATTATAATAATTATTATATAATACAATAATAATAATAATAATAATAAATTTTATTGAAGTATATTATTCATATATTAATTATATCAAGAGTTATTGTTGATTATTAATTTTTATATATGGTATATATGATCAAACCACAATATGAAATGAGGAAACAATACTAAGATCTTTCAACCGTAACAAGTGGTCTTCGTCAGAGTCAAAAACCCAACTGAAACACTATGCAGAAAAATTATGGTGAAGGGTTGAGAAGAGTGGGAGGGAAGAGAGTCGTATTTTAAAATGGTGAAAGCGAAGGAAAGGACTAATGTCCAGAAAGGGATGTTTGGGGATACAAAGGAGTACAGTAAATTTTTTGTTTTAGCAAATTTTTATTAATTTTTTTTCACCAAAAATTAATGTAATGAAGAATACACAATTGATTATTCAAGTTTGCTATTTATTCAGAAAAAAAAGAAAAAGAAAAGAAATTACAGTCAAATAGTCATTATGAGTAATATTTATCAAAAAAGAGAACCACACATAAAGGTACAAGACACAACTTCATCTTTTCATTCATCATCTTTTCATTCATCTTTTTTCATTCATCATCTTTTCATTCATCATCTTTTCATTCATCTTCTCATTCATTTTTTTTCAATCATCATCTTCTCATTCATTTTTTTTCAATCATCATCTTTTCATTCATCATTTTTTCATTCATCACATTTTCATTCATCATTCTTTTCATTTACCATTTTTTCTTTCTTCATCTTTTCATTAATCATCTTTTCATCCATTATTTTTTCATTCATCATCTTTTTTCATTCATCATTTTTTTCATTCATCATTTCTTCATTCATCATTTTTTTGAGAGGCGTACTATGATAGAAGTGTACGATAACACCCTCAGTCATCAATAGAAATGACCAGTAAAGCCTCTTCCCTCTGTTTTTGAAAGGGTATGTTTTGCCGAGTTAACTCACCAATGACTGAAAAATACAATTTGCGTGATTGCGAATGTACTAGTCTCTGCCGGGTAATGGTTTAAAACAACAATAAGATTCATAAAATGGGTCTAAGATCTTTCCTACTTGAAAAACTGGTTAGGTTTATTCTATAACAGAAATATATTTTACATCTGGAGTCAGTAATTTTTTTAACTGACTTTATTGGGTGTTTATTTTTCATTTTTCTTTCTTTTTAATGTCTCTATTTGTAAAGTTATATTTTATTTAATGTTTTCTTATAAATAATCAATTTATTTGAATATCCAGTTTTTTTCCTCCAAAGTAGTGTCCCTATTTGGAGGGAGTTTATTGCAATATTTTCACATGCTCCATTTTTTATACTACATGTGCAACACACTACGTTATATGAAGTCTATGTTATATAAGAATTTGTAAAAACTATGAAATAAATTAATCAGTTCAGTTTTGCTTGGTGGCCAGTTTGATCTTGTAACATTGCAGTTTTCTGAAGATGGTGTTTGTTGTTATTAAGGAGAGCACAATGGAAGAGAAGGTGATCTGGGGTTTAGACATTAAGATTATCACAGCTACATAAAGCTGAGTCATCAATTTTAAAACAATTGAAATAACTTTTAAATTTACCATATTTGGTTAGAAACATAGTTAATCGGTAGTTGTTCAAATCAAGGTGTTTATTTGATAATCTGCTGAGTACTGTAGGTAAATATTGCTTGGTGTGAGATGCCTTTAGAGTTGCCATCCATTCCTCTTCCCATACCTGTAACAATCCTATTTCTGCCAACTTCTCTGCATATGACTTTGCAAACTGATTGTAAAGATTCCTCTATTGAAGCCATTAGCACATTTGCTCTTTCGTTCAGGTATTCCAAATTTCACTTGTGCGGCGCAACATCCAAGACTTCATCTTTAGTCGACTTATATACAAACCTTAGGTTATTTATATCAGGTTTTGAATTGTATTGTAAGAAAGCCCCCATAGCTCAGAGCATAGAGCACTGGACTTGCATTGCAAAGATCGTGGGTTCAAATCCCACAAAATTACGTATATTTTATTATTTATTCGTATAATATCGAAGTATTTTAAGAAACGAGGACAAATAAACTATTGTTAGTTTTTATTAAAACTAGACAATTGATTAATAGTCCTTTAATTCATTTGAATAAAGACACACTGTACACTGACAAGTGAAGACAAGTCAACTAACTGTTCAATCACAGGTCAACCAACCAACCAACCAGACCTTAGAGCAAAGATTCGAATTTACATTTAAACAATGCATGGTGACAAGAAAAGAAATAAACAAGGTTGGTAATCAGAGTTTTATAAGTACAGTGGAACCTCTACATACGAGCTACTCTTACTTACGAGAAACTCGAGATACGAGAGGTCTTTCGAGCAAAAATCTTGCTCTACATATGAGAGAAAATCCAAGTTACGAGAATTTCCACATGGTTCTGCTAGGTGGCCAAGTTACGAGAATTTCCAGATGCTCCCGCTAGATGGCCAAGTTACGAGAATTTCCAGATGCACCCACTAGATTTAAGCTCTTTTAATGACACTTGCCTTACACATTTCCGTAACATTTTGAAAGGGAGGCAGAGACAAACCTCCTTGGATAAGTTTTTCTTCAAAAGACCTATAGAAAGTGAAAGTATTGCGATTCCAGCTAAAAGGGCAAAAGAAAGCGAAGAAAAGTAAAAACTGACACAGTAATGTTAAAAAGCAAAAAAAAAGCAGAAAAAAGTGCATAAATAAATTAGTGCCGTAAAAAAATTTAGGTTTTCATAAAGTTGACTTTAATTTTAAGTGGAAGTGCTCATAATAAATACTCATAATAAACTCGCATTTTATTTCGTTAATATCATCTTATTTATTTTATTACTGTATTTTTATGTTCAGTCACTATTTGAATGTGTTTTTAGTAATCAGGGAGATGTGTTCATAGTTATTTAGGGTTAACTTGCATGATTTTGGGAGGCCGGGAACAAATTAATTGTTTTTCAGTTATTTCTTATGGGAAAAATTTGCTCTAGATACGAGCACGATCCGGGAACGAATTAATCTCGTATGTAGAGGTTCCACCACTGTATAAGTATATAGATAGAAAAACATAATTTTTTTTCATTTGAAAATAAAAATAGTTGTACAAAATGTATTGTTCATTCCTGATTTTTTCTTCTGAGATAATTCTGGTAATATTATTGATTTTTTTTTTTCTTTCAGAAGTGGGTCAAACAGTGAAGCTGTAGCTACAACGATGGTACAATCTTCAGATCTTACTGCTTCCCTTCCCAACCTTTCGCCATTAATCAGCACAGACTTCTCCAGGCTCTGTTTCAAACCTGGTCAATCAGTCTCCTGCGATATTACTTCAAGTCAATTTGATTATGGGCCGTTTATTAAACTACTTCATGAACAGGTGAAGCTCGTTTATTTATTATTTTGCGTGTAATGTAAAGAAGTTAGAGTAGCTCAATGGCTTGCTTGCTCGCCTCTGGATTGGGACTAAGATCTTTCCTAGAAGAAAAACTGGTTAGGTTTATTCTATAACAGAAATATATTTTACATCTGGAGTCAGTAATTTTTTTAACTGACTTTATTGGGTGTTTATTTTTCATTTTTCTTTCTTTTTAATGTCTCTATTTGTAAAGTTATATTTTATTTAATGTTTTCTTATAAATAATCAATTTATTTGAATATCCAGTTTTTTTCTCTCCAAAGTAGTGTCCCTATTTGGAGGGAAGTTTATTGCAATATTTTCACATGCTCCATTTTTTATACTACATGTGCAACACTACGTTATATGAAATCTATGTTATTCAACAATTTGTAAAAACTATGAAATAAATTTGTTAACAGTTCAGTTTTGCTTGGTGGCCTTAGAAATCAATACCCACTCAGGCCCTCTATTTAATCACGCGGGGGGTGATTAATAATAACATAACAAGCATGCCATCCCTCTGAGAGGACGTTGATCCGTCGGCCCCGAGCCTGTACGATGTCAGGCTGAACCTGTACATTGGGGACTTGAACTATTAATAATCCCCTACTCTAAAATGGGGGGTTTGAGAGGGGTACCGTAGTATTGTGATACTTACAATGTGTAATTTATTATAGCTTAAATATCAATATCAGGAATACCTGTTCTCTTAAGTTATTCCTACGTTCTGAATTCCTGAGTATATTGTGATACTATTAGAGATGGGCATATGGAATACGCAGAGCGCGTATTCGAGGCTTCGAATACAATGCACTCATTGGGTTATCCAGTATCTTGTGTATCGAATCCTTTTTCCTAATCACTTAACACTCTGATTATCCTATCCCATTACGTACGTACATGAACTTACAGCTGTTTACAATGTAAAATTATTGTAAGCCAGTAATTTACTTTTAACATCGTTGGTAAAAAAATAAGATATTACTATTTAGGTCAGTGCTTCTCAAACGGTGCGCCCGGGCGTATTGGTGTGACCTGGAAGGTAGCCAGGTGCGCCCCAAGATAATGGAAGATTAAGTTTATATAACAGATTTATATTTTAGTTTTTGCATCACTTTAATTTATTTGAGAAAACACCATGTATGTGGTTTTCAAGTCTGAGTCAAGTCTCGGCCACTTCATGTTTTGAACTGGAAGGTAAATTTCTTTAATCTTTAAACATCAATGGATAGTAGTTCCTCTTTGCCTTTACTGGGGGATTTAAATAATTTTTACTAGCCCTCCCTCTCACTCTCTCTGTCTATCTCTCTCTTTCTCTTTCTTTCTTTTTCTTAAAAAAAAAAACTATACATTTTAATTTCCAATCATTTTCCTGTTATCAAATCTTCAGGACTAAATTTTCTATATTTAAGTCAGTGATGCGCCCCAAAGTTTTGGTTTGGTTTCATAGGTGCGCACTGAAGTAAAAAAGTTTAAGAAACACTGATTTAGGTATTGGTCTCCTTATATTACACAACTATTGTTGGGGTTCATTTTTAATAAGTAAAAGTACTTTATTGATAAATGCTTTGTAAAAATATTGTAGTTGACAAAATATATAAACTTTACACATAGGAAAGAACACAGAAAGACTGTTTGCATACTGCTACTACAGTAGCAGTTTGCTTCTCAACGCGAGTACTTCGCACTTCTTCCTGATGACGACGGATGTCGAAATATCAAAGTGAGTTCTGTAGTGTCTTTCTGTGTTCTTTCCTATGTGTTAAAGTGTTTATTGTCCACACGGACCTTTCATTTTATTCGAAGTGTATATATATATATTATACAACATTTCACATGAACACGTGAAATAACCATCAATGATGAAACCACAATATGAAATGGGAAAAGAAGACTAAGAGGTTTCAGGTGGGCTATTGACTCTGACGAAGACGACTTGTTACGGTTGAAAGATTTTAGTCTTTCTTATTGTGGTTTGATCATTGATGTTATTTCACGTGTTTATGTGAAATCATTATATATATATATAACTTTAAATTACACAAAGCACGACACAGAAAAGAGAATAAAAAGAACACTTACAGAATTCAATATTTCGAACTGTTGTTCGTCATCAGGAGAGTAGACTAGAAGAGAGGACGAAGTGAGAGAGATCTCCCCACGTCGAAGAACGGAGCGCGAAATATATATATATATATATATATATATAAAAGATTTCACATAAACACGTGAAACAACAATCAATGATCAAACCACAATAAGAAATGGGAAAACAAGACTAAGATCTTTCAACCGTAACAAGCCGTCTTCGTCAGAGTAAAAACCCAACTAGTCAGTTGGGTTTTTGACTCTGACGAAGACCGCTTGTTACGGTTGAAAGATCTTAGTCTTGTTTTCCCATTTCTTATTGTGGTTTGATCATATATATGGTAATATTGGTATTGTACGACCTTTTACTTTGTTTTGTTTATTCTTACTTTTTCTGTCTATTTCAAGCTCTGCCTTTTGGGCTTTTTGCTTTAGTTTCTCTTTACTCTGTCCTCAAGCGACTTAATTTTTTTTTCCTTTTTTAGAAAGTTGAGGACGAAGGTATGGGTGAAGAAGTTTCACAAGGTGTTGACGATGAACGAGTTTCCTCGCAAGTTTGGTGCATTGATGCTAAAGATAACTTAGTTGTTGCTGGAACAAGTAGAGGAAGTGTTGAGTTTTGGCAAGCATCGACTGGACAGTTCAAGGTATTGATCAACTCACGCGAACTGTTAACATTTCACTATCTTTGAATCAATGAACAGACTCTTTTAACTTCCAAAAAGTGAATACACCGCGTACTTGCACCCATGGATGATTGAAAAGTACCTGCCTTAAAGTACGTTAGTGGCTTGCATGCTTGCATCTAGACTAGTAGATCTACGGTTCAGTACCTATTCTGGATATTGATTTATATTATTAGATATGTAACAGAGGCCAGAGTAGCTCAATAGCTTGCATGCTTGCCTCTAGATTAGTAGATCTACGGTTCAATACCTTATTCTGGATCTTGATTTATGATAAACTTTAGTTTTATATATATAATATATATATATATATATATATAAGACACATACATAACTCACATCGATGTGAGTTATGTCTGTGTCTTTCTGTGTGTTTCCTTCGTTTTGAATTTATTTTATTTAAAAAAGTCCGCTGGATCATTTCTTTTAATTGTATATATATATATATATATATATATATATATATATATATATATATATATATAATAAAATAAATTCAAAACGAAGGAAACACACAGAAAGACACAGACATAACTCACATCGATATTTCGACCATCGTCGTCATCAGGAGGTGTGAAGAGCGAAGAGCGAAGAGTCCCGCAGGAAGACAGGGCGGTACTTTTTTATTTTAAAAAAGTCCGCTGGACCGTTTCTTTTAATTGTATATATGTATATATATATGTATGATCAAACCACAATAAGAAATGGGAAAACAAGACTAAGATCTTTCAACCGTAACAAGCGGTCTTCGTTAGAGTCAAAAACCCAACTCCATTGATTGTTATTTCACGTGTTTATGTGAAATCTTTTTATATATATACATATATAGGTATATATATATATATATATAAATAAATGATCCGTCTTCAGGAGAAAATAGAATCGGCGACCAAGCACGCCGGAAACACAATGGCAAGAAACCTTTCCTGCCGTTGTGTTTCCGGCGTGTTTGGTCGCCCATTCTATTTTCTCTTGAAGACAGATCTTCCGAAAGTTTGAGTTCGTAAGTGTGTCTCTTTCTCTGTGTGTTGCTTTTCTTCGTTTTTGAGCTGATTTGCGTCCAGTTTGGATCGTTTTTTTTCAATTTTAAGTGATATATATATATAACTAGTAGATCTGCGGTTCAATACCTATTCTGAATCTTGATTTATTATATTAGATATGTAATAGTGACCAGAGTAGCTCAGTGGCTTGCATGCTAGCCTCAAGACTAGTATATCTTGAGTTTCGATATCAAGAAACTTGAACTTTACTAAAAAAATATTATAACTTGCGAAAATAATTTTCTGGCAGGTTGTATTTTTAAGTGAAGTTCAAATTTCTTACTTCTGCCTATGAAAAATGTTTTAAATAAAAACGAAACGTTGGCAACGAGAGTTTGATTTTTACCTAGAAAATTGACCGAAACCCGATTAAATAATACTTATATTGTTATATATCAATGTTAAAACCACAGTAAAAAAAGGAAAAAATAGACTAAGACCTTTCAACTGTAACAAGTGGTCTAAGTTAGTGTCAAAAACCCAACTGAAACATTAGATGCAAAAACGTGCTGAGGGGTTGAGAAGAGTGGTATTTTAAGTTTAAGTGGTAATTTAAAAACGACTCCTCTCAACCCCTCACCATGATGTTTCTGCATCTCGTGTTTCGGTTAGGTTTTTGACTGTGATGATAAAAAATTTTGTCTTGTTTTCCCTTTTCTTATTGTGGTTTGAGCGTTGATTTCTCAACATTATTTCACGTGTTTACTATAAAAGCTTATAATATATATGTATATTTATATATAGTTATAGATTTCACATAAACACGTGAAATAACAATCAATGATCAAACCACAATATGAAATGGGAAAACAAGACTAAGATCTTTCAACTGTAACAAGCGGTCTTCGTCAGAGTCAAAAACCGAACTGTAGGGTTTTTCATTGATATATATATATATATAATATATATATATATATATATATATATATATATGTTGGCAGGAAATCTTCTTGGAGCCATATTTTGTTAAAATGTACCGCAGCTTCGGTATTAAGGACTTTCAAACTAAGCTGTTCCAGTCTCCTGACAGTCTTACGAATATAAGGTGGTAATTCCCAAATGAGTTGTCCAAAGGACATTGAGACACTTTGTTGATATCTATTAAAGTGTTTCAAAAAAAGTGTCTATATATGATTATAGACAAAAAATTCTGGCAAAAAAAAGTGCCAGCGAAATTTTAGATATTTTGTTACTTTTTTTATTGTTTTAATTTTTTTCCTATTTTCTATTTTCAACCCCTCAAAATGGGCCCGGTGCGGACTGACAACCCCCCCCCCCCCTCTTTTACAGTGAGAAAAAAAAAAATTTTTCGGATTTCGAACAATTCGGTTTTTGAGCTGTCTTCTGGAACGGATAATAGTCGACAATCGCTGTATTAGGTTAAAATATTAATAATTATTTCACTCTAACTGATTATGAACCATTAATTTATATACAAAAAAAATTGTACTGTATCATTTTTTTTTTCAGTGTATCTTTGATGACAATTGTCAAGTTGGAGTGACTTGTATAAAATTAGTTGGCAATAAAATTGTGTTGGCCAGACTGACTGGAATAATGGAGGTTCTTCAACTGGACTGTACTTGGAATAGTGCTCAACCTGCTTACAGAAGAGGTATGTATCTATATATCTATCTATATAAAAACTTTTTCTTCTTCTTCTTGGAGTTTGGTCAGGGTTAATATACGGAATCACCTATTCGCCAACATTTCGTCTTTATTTTAAGACATCCTCAGGGCTATAAACTAACAAAAAACAATGGACATTTGTCATATCTACTTTCAATCATCATTACAATTTCAAAAAAAACTTACTTACTCAAGGCTAGCTTCTAATTCCGAAAGCAACAAAACCGTTATCTGTCATTGCATGTGCTGCTACCAGCAACATTTATTGAAAACACTGTTTTTTATTATACAATTAATCCATGGCAATATAAACTAAGATAACATTGCAACATTAATAGGTAATTTATAATTCCATTATAAATAGTTAATGTTGCAATGTGTATTGATATACAGTAGTACCTCGAGATACGACTGCTTCTTGTTACGAATTATTCGAGATAAGGCAAAAAATTTCGTGAAAATCCTGTTCTAAATACGACGTAATGTTCATCTTACGACGAAAAATCTGAGGCGCGGAGAAAGAATTTTCTCAAAACTTCTGGAACCTTCTAGAAGCTTCTGAGACCGTTCGGGACAGTCAGTCGTGTGTGTTGCAGGAACGACCCAATGTGTTCACGTGAACTGCGCGTAGCGATGAGTATACGATGCCGCAGCATCCCACAAGGCGTCCCTTTCTTCAGAAAGCCGGTAAATTTCGTACATGGCAGACTCAACACGAAAAATTGGTCAAATGAAACCTCGGCAAACTCTGCACGCAAAAATTTCATCCCGGTAGGCTAGGCCGTACTAGGATTGGTAAACAAATATGACAAACTCTGCACGACAAAATTAAGCACCAGACGTGACCTACACTACCGTACGTTTACGTACGCTAGCAGGAGACACCCGCGTACCAAAATCTTGCACCTGAAAACCACCCACGTACCAAAATCATGCACCTGAAACTCTGTTTTTACATATTAATTCATTATTTATTCATTCTTTTGTATTTGTGTGGTTTAATACTTGTTTTTTAGTGTACTTTTGTTATTGTAGGGTAAAAATCTAATGAAATGGTCTCTACATATAAAAATTTTAATGATATAAACAACGCGTTTCGAACACGTAGTATTCTTCCTCAGGCATTAACTAAGGATGAGTGCCTCTGAATAAGACTCAATTGCAATAATAACTGATTGCACTACATTAGAATTAAAAACGTACTTTTGTTAGTTTTATAACGTAAAATAGGAAATTATATACGGGTTTTGGGCCGTGGAACCAATTAATTTTTTTTTCATTAATTCTTATGGTAATTATATGTCGTGATACGAATTTTTTAAGATATGACGGGGGTTCTGGAACCAATTAAATTCGTATCTCGAGGTACTACTGTACATAGATATACAGTATCAATGCTATATTGATACTGGGTTGTTTCTCTAATATGTTAATAGATTCCGTAATTTGTAAGCTAGAGCGGTCTTGTTCTTATTCTTGTCCACTGTATTATCAGCTAACATTCCCTCATCGATTTCATTCTGTATATTGTTGAGACATACTCCTTATATGGCGTCTCTGAATAGACAGTTAACATTGGAGACACTGAGTTTTGTTGTGTTTTTCTTCAGGAGGAGGGCACTGGAGAAGCGACAGTGACTGCGGGCCTCAAGACCTGACCAGATGGGACGATGAGGCGTCTTCAGTGGAAATGCGAGTGCTGCGTCTCTGTTCGACTAAGGCACATCACCAGGCGATCACTGCTCTTACTGTGCAGTCTGGAAGGATCTTGACTGCTTCTCACGACCACACGCTGAAGGTAGGGGGGGGGGGGGGGGGGATGATTGACTGAATGCAAAGGAAGATGTAGGAGGAATATTTAATGACCTACCGAGTCTATAAGTACTGTCTTATTAGTAAATGTCGGATTTATTCACCTCCCACATGATAAATCGAGGGTCAGTGAGGGTATCGAACCCCGGTTCTACCTGTTTAAAGGCGAGCACGTGAACCATGAGTTAACCTCGGTCCCTTCCACATTCGTACTGTTCTTATCTCACCTGAATATACGTAGAACCCACAAGTGCCTCAGAATACAGATTACACATCAAGTAAATTCCAAACTTGGATTTATCCAAGGAGGTGTTTGAATGAATTAGACTCCAGATTAACATTCAAACAACAGCTCCATGATAAATACAAGTTTGGAATTTACTTGATGTGTTATCTGTATTCTCTTCTCTAATCAAGGAATTCTCCCGATTCTGACCTTGTTTATAAGGAGGTCGTTCTTTTGGTTATGACTTATGGCTGATCTGTCTGGTTTAGAGCTGCACCAAAGAACAAGGCTTGTATCCGGGTCGTTTATAATATGTGTGCCCGCCTTATAGCCAGGGCTCCTTGGTACGCTCGAAATGAGGATATTGACCATGATTTTAAAATGGAATCCATAGATAGTTACATCACCCGACTTACTACCAAAGAAGACTGTAATGTTTGTACTCATCGAAGACTCCTTGTGCAAGCTGTCAGCCTGCCACCAACCTTGCTCAAACTTACTGAACAATTATATCATCCACTGACTATTTCTTTCTAACTCCTGACTAGAAAACAATTTCATACTATATACAACTATGAACATAAGACCACATGACCGCGACTAATAAGTCATTACTGTACTTAGTAACAGACATGCATTACTGATAACTTAGAGTAGCACAGTAATCAAGCAGTAGAAGGCCTCTGGTCTGGAACTCCTTGTTACATCCTGCACTATGGTGTGCTGATATATTCCTTGGTTGAGTGCCTCATTAAAAGTCAAGTACGAGCATTTCGCCTTATGAAATACGACTTTACGAATTTTTGTCTCGTACGACGAGTAATTCGAAGTATGAGACACCACACCGTCTTCCTCATACCTAGATTGTCCCAGTTTTAAGTTTAGCAGATTAATAAAACATTATTATTTTTTGCATGCATTTTTATTATTCATATTACATCTACAAAATTGTTTATTTTTTCTAATTGCACTTTTCTCTTGAAAAAACAGGATTTTTGGGTATTGAGTGGATTATTTATTTTCATATTTCTTTCAATGCGAAAAATACGAGTAAATCGTCTTTTAAACTCTGTGTCATATAAAAGTGCGTCTTGGATAGTCATATAGCCTCTAGTCAGAAAATGAATAAAACCTTTTTTTGTAAACGCTTTCCACGTTTACAGGCTTAATTCCTGTTTTGCCTTGAGAAGGGTGATAGCTTGGCGGATTGTTATTGGTCATTTACTTCTAGTTTCGGGTTTGTTTTCCAAAGTCCTCCTTCTTTCTTATGATGTTCCCTCCACCTTCTCATTTCCACTTTTCTCTCTCATACAGTCTCGTCTTGTCTTCCTTCTTCCAATCGCTCCCTTTACCCGCCTCAACATTTCTCTCTCATTCCTCTTTCTCCCTCCCTCTCTCTCTTATCCATCTCCCACTTTTCTTCCTCTCTCTCTCCTCTCTTCTCCCTCTCCCTCTCTCTTTCTCTCCTCCCCCCCCCTCTCTCTCTCTCTCATTTTCTCTCCTCCCTCTCTCTCATTCCTCTTTTCCCTTCCCTCTCTATCTAATCAGTTTCTCATTCCCTCTATCTCATCCCTCTCTTACTCAATCCTCACTCACCCTCCCTTCCTCCCTCATCTCCCTCTCTCTTACTATGTCCTCACTCTCCCTCATTCCCTCTCCAATCTCCCTCCTCTCTCTCTGTTCTATTTCTCTCTCTCCTTCCTCCCTCCCTCTCTCTCTGTCCTCTCTCTCCCTCCTTCTCTGTCTTCTTTCTCTCTCTCCGTCCTCTCTCTCTCTCATCCCCAACTCTCTTTCTCACCCCTCACTCTCCCTCCCTTCCTCTCTCACCTCCCTCCCTCTCCTATTTCCCTCTCTCACTCATCTCTCCCTCCCTCCCTATTTCCCTCTCTCATCTCCCTCTCTCTTAGTCTGTCCTCACTCTCCCTTCCTCTCTCTTATTCTATCCTTATTCTCCCTCCCTCTCTAATCTCCCTCCTCTCTCTCTGTTCTATTTCTCTCTCTCCTCCCTCCCTCCCTCTCTCTCTGTCCTCTCTCTCCCTCCCTCCCTCTCTCTCTGTCCTCTCTCTCTCTCCCTCCCTCCCTCTCTGTCTTCTTTCTCTCTCTCCGTCCTCTCTATCTGTCCTCTCTCTCTCATCCCCAACTCTCTTTCTCACCCCTCACTCTCCCTCCCTTCCTCTCTCACCTCCCTCCCTCTCCTATTTCCCTCTCTCACTCATCTCTCCCTCCCTCCCTATTTACCTCTCTCATCTCCCTCTCTCTTAGTCTGTCCTCACTCTCTCTTACTCTATCCTCACTCTCCCTCCCTCCCTCCTCTCTCTCTGTTCTATTTCTCTCTCTCCTCCCTCCCTCTCTCTCTGTCCTCTCTCTCTCTCTCTCTCTCCGTCCCTCTCTTGTCTTCTTTCTCTCTCTCCGTCCTCTTTCTCTCCCTCCCTCCCTCTCTCTCTGTCCTCTCTCTCTCATCCCCAACTCTCTTTCTCACCCCTCACTCTCCCTCCCTTCCTCTCTCACCTCCCTCCCTCCCTATTTCCCTCTTTCACTCATCTATCTCCTCTCTCCTTTTGCCTTGATCTCTCAGTACCACTACAATGATTTGTTGCACAGGTCTTCAGCCTGATTGATCAGCTCCTAGTGTTCACCCTTCACGGTCACCGAGGCCCCGTTACTCACTGCTTCATCGACTCCATCAACCCTTTGACTGCCGGCTCTGCCAGTCAAGATGGAGTTCTTTGCGTCTGGGACCTCCTAACAGGTGATGACCATATCATACAAATAACACACAGTGATCATTATACCGGGTGGGCCGTAAGTCGCGCACCAAGAAACAACGTACAGTGTGATGCAAAACAATGTAAAACTAATGAGGTATAATATTTTTTCCTTTCTTCTAAAGTACATTAAATGTTTTTTCAGAGAGTAATTTACCATTATTTCAACGTATCCGTCTTTATATCTGCAAATTCAATCATAATCAAAGGTTTTTTAGTAATGATTTGCATTTAAAATGTTTTTCCTTTAATTTTTAGATATTATGCCTTTAATAATAAACGAGAGAGTTGAGTTAGTGTTTATGTCTGGTGCTGATGGCCCTACTAATCGATCTGTTGCTGAGAAATTTAATCGAATTTATCTTGATCAAGAGAGGCCATCTCTCATACAACAGTAGGCCGTTTGGTATTCAAACTGGTAGTGTTTTAGACAAACCACGAAGTGGTCCTCATGAAATCAGAATACGCGTCATCGAAAAGGTTGAAAACAGTCTCTTAGATAAGCTTATTTTGAATAAAATAACGTTTATATAATCAAAATTGTCTTAAATGTTTTAAGAGAAAAAAGAAAGAAAAAAGAAATGTTTTTCTTTAAAAAATTAAAGAGAAAATGTATTGGTGCGAGACTTACTGTCTATCCTGTATAGTGAGAAATAGTAGTTGCCTCGACACACAAATATTCTATACCACCGAGGCATGTTGGACATGTGTTATACTTCCTCAGGTTTCATCTAACATACAAACAAACTAAAGAGGCTTAAGTAAGCTTAATCAAAGACTTATAAATACATAGCTTAGCTAATACAGCTGGGATTTAAATATCAGGCTTGCCAACCTAACTCTTCCCGATCTCATTACAGTTCATATCGCAGCAACTCTCCAAAACCTCCCTCCCTCCCTCTCTCCCTCCTCTCACTCCTCCTCCCTCTCTCCCTCCTCTCACTCCTCCTCCCTCTCTCTCTCTCGGTCCTCTCTCTCTTCTCCCTCCCTTCCTCTCTGTCCTCTTTCTCTCTCCCCCTCCCCTCTCTCTCATAAAATAATTAGGTTTGACACCTGGATTATATCTATTTTTTTTTATTTTTTCTTTATTCCCCGCCGTTTTTCATTATATCCCCGTTTTTAAGTACGGGGTTTAAATGTTTTACAGTATTCCCCGTCTAATGTATATCTAATATGCCTTATATTTACATTATTAGACATAATATAATTATTATACATTACTGCCTCATTAACCTCCCTCTCGTTTCTCTCTCTCTCTCTCTCTCTCTCTCTCTCCCCTCCTCTCTTCCTCCCTCTCTCTCTCTCGCTCCCTCCTTCTTCTCTGTCCTCTTTCTCTCTCTGTCCTCTTTCTCTTTCCCCCTCCCCTCTCTCCCCTTCCTCTCTATCCTCTTTCTCTCTACCTCCCTCCCTCTCTGTCCTCTCTCTCTCTCCTCTGTCGTGTTTCTCTCTCCCACCTCCTCTCTCTCTCTCTCTCCTCTGTTGTCATCTCTTTCCCCCTCCCTCTCTCTCTCTCTCCCTTCCTCTCTCCCTCCCTCCCTCTCTGCCCCCCCTCTCTCTCCTCAGTCGTGTTTCTCTCTCCCACCTTCTCTCTCTCTCTCTCTCTCTCTCTCTCTCTCTCTCTCTCTCTCTCCTCTGTCGTCTTTCTCTTTCCCCCTCCCCTTTCTCTCCCCCTTCCTCTCTCCCTCCCTCCCTCTCTATCCTCTCTCTCTCCTCTGTCGTGTTTCTCTCTCTCACCTCCTCTCTCCCTCCCTCCCTCTCTGTCCTCTCTCCCTCCCTCCCTCTCTGTCCTCTCTCTCTTCTCTCTCTGTCGTCTTTCTCTTTCCCTCTCCCCCTCTCTCCCCCTTCCTCTCTCCCTCCCTCCCTCTTCCTCTCTCCCTCCCTCCCTCTCTGTCCTCTCTCTCTCTCTCCTCGTGTTTCGTGTTTCTCTCTCTCACCTCTCTCCCTCCCTCCCTCTCTGTCCTCTTTCTCTCTCTATCCTCTCTCTCTCCTCTGTCGTGTTTCTCTCTCCCACCTCCTCTCTCCCTCCCTTCCTCTCTATCCTCTCTCCCTCCCTCCCTCTCTGTTCTCTCTCTCTCTCTCTCTCTCTCTCTCTCTCTCGCCTCTGTTGTGTTTCTCTCTCCCACCTCCTCTCTCCCTCCCTTCCTCTGTCATCTTTCCCTCTAACCCCTCAATCTCTCTTTCTCAACCCTCACTTTCTCTCCGTAACAAAAGTTACTTTTCGTCCCTTCTACAAATGAAATAATATATTTCCCCCACTTTACATCTCCTCAATGACTGAAGTGATTTTGTTTGACTTACAGGTGCCTGTGTGTTCTCCGTGCTAGCTCATGACGGCGCTATTTCAGCACTCACCTACTCTGCCAGCTATGTTTTGAGTTTAGGCGGGGACGATGACAGACTTTGTGTTTGGGACCGTTTTCAAGGACATCTCTTGAACACTATCTATATGGCGAGTACCAACAGAACATCTATTTGAACAAACAGAACATGTTCTGTTCTCTGCAGTGATTCCCAACCTTTTTTTACTACTGCACCCCCAAAAAAGTTTGTTCTGACTTTGCACTCCCCTACATTTTATACTTTCCTCAAGGATAAAAAATATGGACTCATGCTGAAGTTTATTAAAATGAGATATTTACTTTCACTTTTAATATACGTATAAAAAAAAGATGAGAATTTTACACAAGAACAATCAGAGATTAATATTTAGGAATTATATGGTGCATAAAATTAATTGTCGTCAAATGTTTCATTTGGAATTTTAAATGAATGAAATTAATTAAAAATTAAATAGATTTTCCATTTTTTTATTAAAATTTGAATTTTTTGTGTAATTTCTGTAAATAATTTGATGGTATAATTTGATTTCAGAGTCACTCGTACTGTTTGGAAATGGTTATGTTGTCTCACAATCTCCTGGTCACTTCCCGAATGGTAACTTATGTACATCACTATACTATTATATATTTAAGTGTTTATCCATCGATATTTAGTATTGTTCTTAATGAATTTTATGTAAAACTAGCAAACGTACCCGTCTTTGACGGAGTCACAAATTCGATTATACATGGTATTCCAAAATATCATTAGAAATTATAGAATAGTGGAAAATATCATTATTAGTATAGTGTTAAGCAAATGCCTCTGTATACACTACATAGGCTGTCTGTCCTTCAGGTTCATCAAAGAACAAAGATTTGGAACCTCTGAGTCCTGGGCAAGCAAACTATGGGTAAAGTTGACCATGTGAGAAAAACTTGGTCTCACTCACTTCAATTCCTGCGGTAGATAGAGTTTGGCCTTGGGACTTACTTACCGTCATTGCGAAACAGATTTACCGTCATTGCAATCGTTTGAATGAAAACGGATAATGGCTCGGAATCAATGGTATGCGTGGTATACACACAGTCTCCCCAGTACCATACCCAGTCATGCTGCCCGCCTCTATGGCGTATCTGTGTAGTGCACGAACTCAGAGTCATGTCCCGTTGCACATTTTTGGGCACTTAAGCTTCGTAATATGAAATTTGTTACTGCTACTAAATCTCAGCAGGATTGGTGCTCTTACTTTAAGTTTTTACTCAGGAGCAGGCAGTCCAGGAGCAGTCACAGAGTCAAGAAATTCAGTTGGATAATGAACTGATTCCTTATAACTAATCACTCTCTTTACTGACTTGTAAGTTCTTTCTTTGGCTTGATATTGCGTAAGAACTTGTTTGTTGATTTTTCCTGCCTGTTTATTATTAAGGGTTGAGAATCGCTCGTTCACAAAGCTATTTATTCTGTATAGATAGTACATCTTGAATATACGCAAATGAAATTAAAGTAAAACAATACCTACTTGCTACACCTGTATATTTTCAAAATAAACATGTCTGTGAAGTTAGCCAAATACAGCTTAAAGGTTCATAACTTCGCTTCTACGCTGAATTTTCAGTCCATTCAGATCCTATATTTGAAGATAGACATACACAAATCTAGTGTCAAAATTTCAGCTCGCTATGTCTTATGGTGGCTGAGTTTACATGTGACAAAATTTTGCGGACAAACCGACAGAAATTTTTCTAAGGGTGGATTTGGTTTCTCTAATGCATGAAACATAAAGAAAACTTGAAATGAGTCAATTCTAAGCAATGTACAGACAAAATCATTATTTATATAGATATCTCGATTATCTCTTGAGATAATTCTGACAAATTTAGAAGATAAATGTACTAATTTCCCTAACGGAAAAGTGACGTATCTTTTATGGGTGGTCGAATTTAGAAGATAACAAGATTTGACATAAAAACGTGAAATAATCAATGATCAAACCACAATATGAAATGGGGAGGGGGGGGGACTCAAAACCCAATTGTTTGGATTCAGTTAGGTTTTGAACAAAATAAAAAAAACTATTAATTACAAAAGTAATTTTGTAATTACAGTATTAATTAAAAAAAATAGTAATAATTATAAATCTCATTGTAGGGTAAAAAGCTAATGAAATGGTTTCCAGATATAAAAATTTAATGGTATAAACAACGCGTTTCGAACACATGGTGTTCTTCCTCAGGCATTAACTAAAAAATACAATGTCATCAGAGAGTTAAATATAGTACGAATAAAAATAAAATAAAATAAGGAAGAGAGTACGAACCTAAGGGTGAGTGTCTGTGGTACAACTGACTGGGAATAGGATGGAAGTGGGTGAGGGTATGGAGTGTACACATACCTAAGGGTGAGTGTCTGTGGTACAACTGACTGGGAATAGGATGGACGTGGGTGAGGGTATGGGGTACATCTGTTTCATATTGGAAGGCAGGTACATTTCATTGATATATTTTTTGTCCTAAAGGTTAGGCTGAGCCTTTACATTTGCTCTAAGACTAAGTGTAGGAAACATATTGAAAATATAACACAAACATATTTTTAATATATTTCCTTCATTTAGTCTTAGAGCAAATGTAAAGGCTCAGCCAAACCTTTAGAAAAAAAAAATAACAATGAAATGTACCTGCCTTCCAATATGAAACAGATGTACCCCATACCCTCACCCACGTCCATCCTATTCCCAGTCAGTTGTACCACAGACACTCACCCTTAGGTATGTGTACACTCCATACCCTCACCCACTTCCATCCTATTCCCAGTCAGTTGTACCACAGACACTCACCCTTAGGTATGTGTACACTCCATACCCTCACCCACTTCCATCCTATTCCCAGTCAGTTGTACCACAGACACTCACCCTTAGGTATGTGTACACTCCATACCCTCACCCACTTCCATCCTATTCCCAGTCAGTTGTACCACAGACACTCACCCTTAGGTATGTGTACACTCCATACCCTCACCCACTTCCATCCTATTCCCAGTCAGTTGTACCACAGACACTCACCCTTAGGTATGTGTACACTCCATACCCTCACCCACTTCCATCCTATTCCCAGTCAGTTGTACCACAGACACTCACCCTTAGGTATGTGTACACTCCATACCCTCACCCACTTCCATCCTATTCCCAGTCAGTTGTACCACAGACACTCACCCTTAGGTATGTGTACACTCCATACCCTCACCCACTTCCATCCTATTCCCAGTCAGTTGTACCACAGACACTCACCCTTAGGTATGTGTACACTCCATACCCTCACCCACTTCCATCCTATTCCCAGTCAGTTGTACCACAGACACTCACCCTTAGGTATGTGTACACTCCATACCCTCACCCACTTCCATCCTATTCCCAGTCAGTTGTACCACAGACACTCACCCTTAGGTATGTGTACACTCCATACCCTCACCCACTTCCATCCTATTCCCAGTCAGTTGTACCACAGACACTCACCCTTAGGTATGTGTACACTCCATACCCTCACCCACTTCCATCCTATTCCCAGCCAGTTGTACCACCGACACTCACCCTTAGGTATGTGTACACTCCATACCCTCATCCTCACCTCAGTGTACACAGACTCACTTAGGTATGTACACTCCATACCCCCACTCCATCTTTCGCCAGTTGTACCACCGACACTCACCCTTCCTTACTCTCTTCCTTATTTTATTTTTATTTTGTACTATATTTACTGTATACTATTGATAACTCTCTGGTGTCATTGTCTTTTTTAGTTAATGCCTGAGGAAGAACACTACGTGTTCGAAACGCGTTGTTTATACCATTAAATTTTTATATCTGAAAACTATTTCATTAGCTTTTTACCCTACAATTAGTAAATACCACATAATAACTGATTGAACTACCTTATAATTATAAAATCTAATTGAAATAATTATTAATTTTACTTAATCCAGGATTAAAAATATTTAGTTTGATTGTTTTTGTTTCAGGGTAGTTTAGTAATATGGGACGTGACGAATAGTGAAGAAGTAACAGTAGTCAAACTAGGCGAGCAAGACCAAATGGAAATCGTTAAAAACATAGTTGCCATTAAAGAAGGCATCGTCTGCGACTACGGCAACGAATTGAGGCTTCTGCGATTCCCTGTCGTCTACAGTGGGGACAAAGTCGATTGAACTGTCCTTAGCTTTAAAATCAATACGGATGGTGTTCTTTTTAATAAATATTTTATTTTTTTTTTATGAAATATGGGATTATGTAAAAGGGATGGTTGGGATTTTATTTATTATATTTTTGAATAATCAGAAAAAAACAAAATTATTGGATTTTTCAGGTTTATATTATCAACTGGTGACAATGATGGAGAAATCGTGTGTTTGTTGTTTGTTGAAACTTATCATCAGGTACCGGCCTTTGCTTCGTATCATTAGAGGTAAGATCGGGTATAGAAAATCCAGCCCGACCCGATATACCCGATATATATATATATATATATATATATATATATATATATGATCAAACCACAATAAGAAAAGGGAAAACCAGACTAAGATCTTTCAACCGTAACAAGCGGTCTTCGTCAGAATCAAAAACCCAACTGAAGGTCAGTTGGATTTTTGACTCTGACGAAGACCGCTTGTTACGGTTGAAAGATCTTAGTCTTGTTTTCCCACTTCTTATTGTGGTTTGATCATTGATTGTTATTTCACGTGTTTATGTGAAATCTTTATATATATATATATATATATATATATATATATATATATATCGTTCAATGTACATAAAGAAACATAGGGAAATTAAAAACACACACTTACAGTCTCTAATTTTCGGTTGAACAGTCTTCAGGAGAGATAAGAGAGGGAAACGAAGCGCACTGGTTCAGAGACGGTTTTGGTATAGAAACAAAACTAAATTTTATCGGTACTCGGTCAGTTCTTCTGGTTCAAATTAAACTTTCATTGCCAATGTTTCGGTTTTTATTTAAAACCTTTTTCATAGGCAGAAGTATAAATTTTGAAACAGAAAAAACTAAGTACAGTAGTACCTCGAGATACGAATTTAATTGGTTCCAGAACCCTGTCGTATCTTAAAAAGTTCGTATCACGAACATATATTCTTATTACCATAAGAATTAATAGAAACAAAATTAATTGGTTCCACGGTCCAAAACCCGTATATAATTTCCTATTTTACGTTATAAAACTAACAAAAGTACACTAAAAACCAAGCATTTAACCATACAAATACAAAAGAATTGAATAAATAATGAATTAATATGTAAAAACAGAGTTTCAGGTGTATGATTTTGGTACGTGGGTGGTTTTCAGGTGCAAGATTTTGGTACGCGGGTGTCTCCCGCTAGCGTACGTAAACGTACGGTAGTGTAGGTCACGTCTGGTGCTTAATTTTGTCGTGCAGAGCTTGCCATGTTTGTTTACCATTCCTAGTACGACCTAGCCTACCGGGATGAAATTTTTTCGTGCAGAGTTTGCCAGGTTTCATTTGACCAACTTTTCGTGTTGAGTCTGCCATGTACGAAATTTACCGGCTTTCTGAAGAAAGGACGCCTTGTGGAATGCTGCGGCGTCGTATACGCATCGCTACGCGCAGTTCACGTGAACACATTGGGTCGTTCCTGCAACACACACGACTGTCCCGAACGGTCTCAGAAGCTTCTAGAAGGTTCCTGAAGTTTCGAGAAAATTCTTTCTCGGCGCCTCAGATTTTACGTCATAAGATGAACATTACGTCGTATTTAGAACAGGATTTTCACGAAATTTTTGGCCTTATCTCGAATAATTCGTAAGAAGAAGCAGTCATATCTCGAGGTACTACTATTACATTACAAATTATTTTACAAAAAAAAAATAGTCTGTGGATTTCAACAACAATTGTAGTTTGAATTTCAAACTACATTGTTAAATAATTCAAACTACATTCATTCAAACTAAAGTTGTTGTTGAAATTCACAGACTATTTTTCTTTGTAAAATAATTTGTAATGTGATAATTAGTTTTTCTGTTTCAAAATTTATACTTCTGCCTATGAAAAAGGTTTGAAATAAAAACCGGATATGTTGGAGACGGGTCTCCAACCCTCTCTGTACCAGTACGCTTGGTTTACCTCTCTTATCTCTCCTGAAGACGGATCAACCGAAAATTAGAGACTATAAGTGTGTGTTTTTAATTTCTCTATTTTTTCTTTGTGTACATGGAACTGTATATATCCATTTCGGATCGTATTTTCATCGAAAAAGCGATGTATATATCCAGTATATATTGGAGTTTATTCTCCAACAGCCAAGCAAATCTCTCTCAGCTGTTTTATGTAAGTTATTTATTTTGTAACAAACTTTCCTTAATTTAATATCCATTCATGGAGTTATCTATACATAATATATATAAATATTGATAAAAGTATCGACCGTGGAATAGAAACAAAACTGAGGTTTATCGGTTCTCGGTCAGTTCTTCTGGTTAAAATTAGAGACTGTAAGTGTGTGTTTTTAATTTCCCTATGTTTCTTTATGTACATTGAACGATATATATATATATATATATATATATATATAAAGATTTCACATAAACACGTGAAATAACAATCAATGACCAAACCACTACATGAAAATGGGAAAACAAGACTAAGATCTTTCAACCGTAAGAAGCTGCCTCCGTCAGAGTCAAAAACCCAACTGTTGGGCTTTTGACTCTGACGAAGACCGCTTCTTACGGTTGAAAGATCTTAGTCTTGTTTTCCCATTTTCATGTAGTGGTTTGGTCATTGATTTATATATATATATTTATTTATTTATTTTAAAAAAAAAGTTGGCGAGAAAGAAGCCCAGGCCCAACCCGACCCGAACGTAATTATTGACATTTTGACCCCTACTCGGCCCGAAATTTCGGGTCCGGTCGGGCTCGTGTTTAGGATGTTACCTGTAGTACCATGTAATTACAGGGGTTCAATATCCCCTATCAGCGTTGCTAAATTGAAAAAAAAAATTTGTTGAACTTAGATATACTTTGTAGGATAAAATTAGCAATATCGTTACACCCAACCAACCCCCTGCTATCACGCTCAATTGCTGCCATGAGAGCCGAACTGATGAACTTATTGTAATAATTCTCAAGTTTTACTCCTAATTTGCCCAATTTTGATCTCTTTTTATTAAAAAAAACCGCTGTTGCAAATTAAAAACATTTATCACGGTTATAAATAAAAATAATATAATAATAGCCCATTCTATTTACCTTTTTTGGGCGATTAGCAGTGACGTCACGACCAACATGGCGGCCACTCATGTGGCTTGGCCAATCAGCACTTAGATAGCCCGTGACGTCATGACCAATCACTGAGTGAATCTACACACTGGCGAAGCCTGCTATATTTGCATGTATGGACAAAGAAGGGTGCACTGTAGCATTCATTTAGGCCGTGATAAAGGTATTTGGGCAGCATTTTAAAGTTTCTGCGATAGTATTAATACGCTACAGCAAAGGGTTAAGTTTATAACTTCATAGGAACTTGTGAAAAACAAGCTTAGTTTCTAAAATACAATGTTCTTTTTTGTAATTAAGTAAAGATCTGAAAGATAACTAGATTTTTAATAAGATAGTGAATAAACTACCCATTTTATGGGTAGTTTATACCATATGGGTATATAGTATTGTATATCTATGTATACTTTATTATACATTCTGAGGTAAAATGGATAAACCAACAAAAGTCTCCACACAAATGAAGTTTTATTCAACGCGTTTCAAACACTTTGTGTTCATCATCAGGGAGATACCAAGGTTGTGGTACTGACGGGTTGGTCCAGTGAAAACAACTCAAGTTGTAGTTGTTTTCACTGGACCAACCCGTCAGTACCACATCCTTGGTGTCTTCCTGATGATGAACACAAAGTGTTCGAAACGCGTTGAATAAAACTTCATTTGTGTGGAGACTTTTGTTGGTTTATCCATTTTACCTCAGAATGGGTAAATACCACACAATTACGGATTGCACAACTAATGATTTAATTATACGTATTATAAACGCCTTTAAGTTCATATTGTAACATATTCTTCTGTGGATAGTGGCAGAAGATTAAAAAATACCCATAAACCTGTTTATTCGACAGCCTGACGTTTATGGGTAATGGGGTATACCAATAAACGATTATATGAAACAGCATATAACGTTTATTGAAATGGTTGAACCTCTATGAATGCGTTTATAAGTTTATCAAGAGTTAAGGAACACCTTAAAACGCGTTTATGATGCCAAATAATACGTTTATGGGTAGTAGTCAAACCATCATTAACTCATTTTGTATGTTTATAGGGATTCGGGTACACCAATGCGATGATGATCACCACTTGACGTTTGTGGGGACTGTTGGAACACCCCATAGGATTTTTATGACTTCACTTATATAGGTAGTAATAGAATGAATACTTACATTTGTTCATGTCTTTCACCAATTTTATTGTCATGGGTATTCCACTACTACCCATAAGAATTCATGTCCTTATTGAATATGAACATATCTTAAATCAGTGACCATGAATACATGGTCTCATTGATGTCCATACTCCATTCGGACACATTGAACTCACCATTTTTATTGTCGTGGGTATTCCACTACTACCCATAAGAATTCATTTCCTTAATGAATATGAGCGACTCTTAAATCAGTGACCATGAATACATGGTCTCATTGATGTCCATACTCCATTCGGACACATTGAACTCACCATTTTTATTGTCATGGGTATTCCACTACTACCCATAAGAATTCATTTCCTTAATGAATATGAGCGACTCTTAAATCAGTGACCATGAATACATGGTCTCATTGATGTCCATACTCCATTCGGACACTTTGAACTCACCAATTTTATTGTCATGGGTATTCCACTAGTTCCCATAAGATGAATGTCCTATTAGCAGCCATACCATGCAGACATGGTCACTTTGAATACTTGTAAAACACCAAATATAACCAAATTCCTGAATAAACCAAATTCCATATATAACCAAATATTCCTGAATCTCCATAGCATCAAATTATAAACTGAAACCTAACCATTCTTTTTGTATTGCCCCATATTTTATGAAATCTACTACAGTGCCAGTGTTTATTTCTAGTTTATAGTTTTAAACATGTTGTTTATAATTTACTTAAAGGATTTGCACTCTAAATTTAGACTTATATAATATATATTTTTTTTGTTTTCAGCGATAGACTTGTAATAAGTTGATTAGAATTGTATATAAATAATACGAAGTACTGAGCTTAGAACTAGTAAAGAAATACATCAATTTCCGAGTGCAATTCCCAATTAGCTAATAAGAACTAGTAGAACAATATTTATTTATTGTATTTCAAAATTAGTCTTAGTGAGATTTATTTTGTATTTTACAAAAATTAAAAAAAAAAGAAGAAGGAATTTATGTATTTATAATTGTCGAGAAATAAATGTTCTT
Organism: Hermatobates lingyangjiaoensis; assembly: GCA_026182355.1. NCBI lineage: Eukaryota > Metazoa > Arthropoda > Insecta > Hemiptera > Hermatobatidae > Hermatobates > Hermatobates lingyangjiaoensis. Next base: position 553,464 of record JAPFBL010000348.1, read on the forward strand.
TTTTTTTTTATTTTTATTCCTTGTGATGGTGGGTTAACGACTTGTTTAAAAGTAAAGAGTACAGGTCATGCATCCACGGGAGGTGTGGAACTGGTAATTGCTGTCCATTCCTTGGTGTGCTACAGGTGAAAGTAAAGAGTACAGGTCATGCATGCACTGGAGGTGTGGAACAGGTAATTGCTGTCCATTCCTTGGTGTGCTACAGTAAAGAGTACAGGTCATGCGTGCACTGGAGGTGTTGAACAGGTAATTGCTGTCCATTCCTTGGTGTGCTACAGTAAAGAGTACAGGTCATGCGTGCACTGGAGGTGTTGAACAGGTAATTGCTGTCCATTCCTTGGTGTGCTACAGTAAAGAGTACAGGTCATGCATCCACGGGAGGTGTGGAACAGGTAATTGCTGTCCATTCCTTGGTGTGCTACAGTAAAGAGTACAGGTCATGCATCCACGGGAGGTGTGGAACAGGTAATTGCTGTCCATTCCTTGGTGTGCTACAGTAAAGAGTACAGGTCATGCATCCACGGGAGGTGTGGAACTGGTAATTGCTCTTCATTCCTTGGTGTGCTACAGGTGAAACTAAAGAGTACAGGTCATTCCTGCACGGAGGTGTGGAACAGGTAATTGCTGTCCATTTCTTGGTGTGCTACAGGTGCACTGAAATCTTGGCAGATGAGCGCCGTAGATTTAATAGTAATACTTGCCATACCATCATTAAACTCTTATTTTGCTTCTAGCATTTTTTTTTCTCCTTCAAAGTAGCAACCCCTACTTGGGAGGGAGTTTTTATTGTAATATTTTCACATGCTCCATTTTTATATTTACATGTGTATAAATAACTTTTTAATAATTACTTCTAGCAGTAAGTGAGGATAACGAAAGGTTTTTGTAATAAATTTTAAATTTCTTAATTTTTTATTTTATCGTTGAGTTTTCTGCCTTTATTAAAAAATTCCTTTTAGAAGTTTTGATTCTATGTCTTCTTTAGTTTTTATAGATATTTGTTAGACTCCTTAAATATAGGTTAATCTCTTCAATATACGTTATTTTGTTCTCATATTTAGTTTTTTTTTTGAGGGTGACTATAGCACTGCGTCTTAAAAAAAACTATTGTACTTTCCCTCTTCTGTACTAAAGTATTTGGGGATTAGGAAGGATCACCTTCTCCTCCTCTTTCGTTTGTCCCTGCATATAGCAGGCAGGTTAACAGGGTAGTCTCGTGAAGGCCGAAAGTCGGAGTTGAGTGCTAGAGGCTATTAGAGACGCTTAATCACTCCATTGCTACCCCATATATAATTTACATAATTTTGTTTTTGTAGAGATTTATATCTAATTTTCGCTGTTTGTTATTTGATACACTTTACCATCACATAGATAAATCTCATTTCCTGAGTACTTACCATACAATGCTAAGATAGAACTGTTTTGGTTTGTCAAAAAAAAAAAATCTACTTTCTGTTAATATTGAAACAAATTTGTGTTCTACCTTAGATCGAATCCCTGAGACCGACTTATCAAAGGTTGGTTAAGAATCAATGTTCTGTCGATACATTTGAAGCGGGACTGATTTGGCAGAATCAATGTTCTGTCGATACATTTGAAGCAGGACTGATTTGGCAGAATCAATGTTCTGTCGATACATTTGAAGCAGGACTGATTTGGCAGAATCAATGTTCTGTCGATACATTTGAAGCAGGACTGATTTGGCAGAATCAATGTTCTATCGATACATTTGAAGCAGGACTGATTTGGCAGAATCAATGTTCTGTCGATACATTTGAAGCAGGACTGATTTGGCAGAATCAATGTTCTGTCGATACATTTGAAGCGGGACTGATTTGGCAGAATCAATGTTCTGTCGATACATTTGAAGCAGGACTGATTTGGCAGAATCAATGTTCTGTCGATACATTTGAAGCGGGACTGATTTGGCAGAATCAATGTTCTGTCGATACATTTGAAGCAGGACTGATTTGGCAGAATCAATGTTCTGTCGATACATTTGAAGCAGGACTGATTTGGCAGAATCAATGTTCTGTCGATACATTTGAAGCAGGACTGATTTGGCAGAATCAATGTTCTGTCGATACATTTGAAGCAGGACTGATTTGGCAGAATCAATGTTCTGTCGATACATTTGAAGCAGGACTGATTTGGCAGAATCAATGTTCTGTCGATACATTTGAAGCAGGACTGATTTGGCAGAATCAATGTTCTGTCGATACATTTGAAGCAGGACTGATTTGGCAGAATCAATGTTCTGTCGATACATTTGAAGCGGGACTGATTTGGCAGAATCAATGTTCTGTCGATACATTTGAAGCAGGACTGATTTGGCAGAATCAATGTTCTGTCGATACATTTGAAGCAGGACTGATTTGGCAGAATCAATGTTCTGTCGATACATTTGAAGCAGGGACTGATTTGGCAGAATCAATGTTCTGTCGATACATTTGAAGCAGGACTGATTTGGCAGAATCAATGTTCTGTCGATACATTTGAAGCAGGACTGATTTGGCAGAATCAATGTTCTGTCGATACATTTGAAGCAGGACTGATTTGGCAGAATCAATGTTCTGTCGATACATTTGAAGCAGGACTGATTTGGCAGAATCAATGTTCTGTCGATACATTTGAAGCAGGACTGATTTGGCAGAATCAATGTTCTGTCGATACATTTGAAGCAGGACTGATTTGGCAGAATCAATGTTCTGTCGATACATTTGAAGCAGGACTGATTTGGCAGAATCAATGTTCTGTCGATACATTTGAAGCAGGACTGATTTGGCAGAATCAATGTTCTGTCGATACATTTGAAGCAGGACTGATTTGGCAGAATCAATGTTCTGTCGATACATTTGAAGCAGGACTGATTTGGCAGAATCAATGTTCTGTCGATACATTTGAAGCGGGACTGATTTGGCAGAATCAATGTTCTGTCGATACATTTGAAGCAGGACTGATTTGGCAGAATCAATGTTCTGTCGATACATTTGAAGCAGGACTGATTTGGCAGAATCAATGTTCTGTCGATACATTTGAAGCAGGACTGATTTGGCAGAATCAATGTTCTGTCGATACATTTGAAGCAGGACTGATTTGGCAGAATCAATGTTCTGTCGATACATTTGAAGCAGGACTGATTTGGCAGAATCAATGTTCTGTCGATACATTTGAAGCAGGACTGATTTGGCAGAATCAATGTTCTGTCGATACATTTGAAGCAGGACTGATTTGGCAGAATCAATGTTCTGTCGATACATTTGAAGCAGGGACTGATTTGGCAGAATCAATGTTCTGTCGATACATTTGAAGCAGGACTGATTTGGCAGAATCAATGTTCTGTCGATACATTTGAAGCAGGACTGATTTGGCAGAATCAATGTTCTGTCGATACATTTGAAGCAGGACTGATTTGGCAGAATCAATGTTCTGTCGATACATTTGAAGCAGGACTGATTTGGCAGAATCAATGTTCTGTCGATACATTTGAAGCAGGACTGATTTGGCAGAATCAATGTTCTGTCGATACATTTGAAGCAGGACTGATTTGGCAGAATCAATGTTCTGTCGATACATTTGAAGCAGGACTGATTTGGCAGAATCAATGTTCTGTCGATACATTTGAAGCAGGACTGATTTGGCAGAATCAATGTTCTGTCGATACATTTGAAGCAGGACTGATTTGGCAGAATCAATGTTCTGTCGATACATTTGAAGCAGGACTGATTTGGCAGAATCAATGTTCTGTCGATACATTTGAAGCAGGACTGATTTGGCAGAATCAATGTTCTGTCGATACATTTGAAGCGGGACTGATTTGGCAGAATCAATGTTCTGTCGATACATTTGAAGCAGGACTGATTTGGCAGAATCAATGTTCTGTCGATACATTTGAAGCAGGACTGATTTGGCAGAATCAATGTTCTGTCGATACATTTGAAGCAGGACTGATTTGGCAGAATCAATGTTCTGTCGATACATTTGAAGCAGGACTGATTTGGCAGAATCAATGTTCTGTCGATACATTTGAAGCAGGACTGATTTGGCAGAATCAATGTTCTGTCGATACATTTGAAGCAGGACTGATTTGGCAGAATCAATGTTCTGTCGATACATTTGAAGCAGGACTGATTTGGCAGAATCAATGTTCTGTCGATACATTTGAAGCAGGACTGATTTGGCAGAATCAATGTTCTGTCGATACATTTGAAGCAGGACTGATTTGGCAGAATCAATGTTCTGTCGATACATTTGAAGCAGGACTGATTTGGCAGAATCAATGTTCTGTCGATACATTTGAAGCAGGACTGATTTGGCAGAATCAATGTTCTGTCGATACATTTGAAGCAGGACTGATTTGGCAGAATCAATGTTCTGTCGATACATTTGAAGCAGGACTGATTTGGCAGAATCAATGTTCTGTCGATACATTTGAAGCAGGACTGATTTGGCAGAATCAATGTTCTGTCGATACATTTGAAGCAGGACTGATTTGGCAGAATCAATGTTCTGTCGATACATTTGAAGCAGGACTGATTTGGCAGAATCAATGTTCTGTCGATACATTTGAAGCAGGACTGATTTGGCAGAATCAATGTTCTGTCGATACATTTGAAGCAGGACTGATTTGGCAGAATCAATGTTCTGTCGATACATTTGAAGCAGGACTGATTTGGCAGAATCAATGTTCTGTCGATACATTTGAAGCAGGACTGATTTGGCAGAATCAATGTTCTGTCGATACATTTGAAGCAGGACTGATTTGGCAGAATCAATGTTCTGTCGATACATTTGAAGCAGGACTGATTTGGCAGAATCAATGTTCTGTCGATACATTTGAAGCAGGACTGATTTGGCAGAATCAATGTTCTGTCGATACATTTGAAGCAGGACTGATTTGGCAGAATCAATGTTCTGTCGATACATTTGAAGCAGGACTGATTTGGCAGAATCAATGTTCTGTCGATACATTTGAAGCAGGACTGATTTGGCAGAATCAATGTTCTGTCGATACATTTGAAGCAGGACTGATTTGGCAGAATCAATGTTCTGTCGATACATTTGAAGCAGGACTGATTTGGCAGAATCAATGTTCTGTCGATACATTTGAAGCAGGACTGATTTGGCAGAATCAATGTTCTGTCGATACATTTGAAGCAGGACTGATTTGGCAGAATCAATGTTCTGTCGATACATTTGAAGCAGGACTGATTTGGCAGAATCAATGTTCTGTCGATACATTTGAAGCAGGACTGATTTGGCAGAATCAATGTTCTGTCGATACATTTGAAGCAGGACTGATTTGGCAGAATCAATGTTCTGTCGATACATTTGAAGCAGGACTGATTTGGCAGAATCAATGTTCTGTCGATACATTTGAAGCAGGACTGATTTGGCAGAATCAATGTTCTGTCGATACATTTGAAGCAGGACTGATTTGGCAGAATCAATGTTCTGTCGATACATTTGAAGCAGGACTGATTTGGCAGAATCAATGTTCTGTCGATACATTTGAAGCAGGACTGATTTGGCAGAATCAATGTTCTGTCGATACATTTGAAGCAGGACTGATTTGGCAGAATCAATGTTCTGTCGATACATTTGAAGCAGGACTGATTTGGCAGAATCAATGTTCTGTCGATACATTTGAAGCAGGACTGATTTGGCAGAATCAATGTTCTGTCGATACATTTGAAGCAGGACTGATTTGGCAGAATCAATGTTCTGTCGATACATTTGAAGCAGGACTGATTTGGCAGAATCAATGTTCTGTCGATACATTTGAAGCAGGACTGATTTGGCAGAATCAATGTTCTGTCGATACATTTGAAGCAGGACTGATTTGGCAGAATCAATGTTCTGTCGATACATTTGAAGCAGGACTGATTTGGCAGAATCAATGTTCTGTCGATACATTTGAAGCAGGACTGATTTGGCAGAATCAATGTTCTGTCGATACATTTGAAGCAGGACTGATTTGGCAGAATCAATGTTCTGTCGATACATTTGAAGCAGGACTGATTTGGCAGAATCAATGTTCTGTCGATACATTTGAAGCAGGACTGATTTGGCAGAATCAATGTTCTGTCGATACATTTGAAGCAGGACTGATTTGGCAGAATCAATGTTCTGTCGATACATTTGAAGCAGGACTGATTTGGCAGAATCAATGTTCTGTCGATACATTTGAAGCAGGACTGATTTGGCAGAATCAATGTTCTGTCGATACATTTGAAGCAGGACTGATTTGGCAGAATCAATGTTCTGTCGATACATTTGAAGCAGGACTGATTTGGCAGAATCAATGTTCTGTCGATACATTTGAAGCAGGACTGATTTGGCAGAATCAATGTTCTGTCGATACATTTGAAGCAGGACTGATTTGGCAGAATCAATGTTCTGTCGATACATTTGAAGCAGGACTGATTTGGCAGAATCAATGTTCTGTCGATACATTTGAAGCAGGACTGATTTGGCAGAATCAATGTTCTGTCGATACATTTGAAGCAGGACTGATTTGGCAGAATCAATGTTCTGTCGATACATTTGAAGCAGGACTGATTTGGCAGAATCAATGTTCTGTCGATACATTTGAAGCAGGACTGATTTGGCAGAATCAATGTTCTGTCGATACATTTGAAGCAGGACTGATTTGGCAGAATCAATGTTCTGTCGATACATTTGAAGCAGGACTGATTTGGCAGAATCAATGTTCTGTCGATACATTTGAAGCAGGACTGATTTGGCAGAATCAATGTTCTGTCGATACATTTGAAGCAGGACTGATTTGGCAGAATCAATGTTCTGTCGATACATTTGAAGCAGGACTGATTTGGCAGAATCAATGTTCTGTCGATACATTTGAAGCAGGACTGATTTGGCAGAATCAATGTTCTGTCGATACATTTGAAGCAGGACTGATTTGGCAGAATCAATGTTCTGTCGATACATTTGAAGCAGGACTGATTTGGCAGAATCAATGTTCTGTCGATACATTTGAAGCAGGACTGATTTGGCAGAATCAATGTTCTGTCGATACATTTGAAGCAGGACTGATTTGGCAGAATCAATGTTCTGTCGATACATTTGAAGCAGGACTGATTTGGCAGAATCAATGTTCTGTCGATACATTTGAAGCAGGACTGATTTGGCAGAATCAATGTTCTGTCGATACATTTGAAGCAGGACTGATTTGGCAGAATCAATGTTCTGTCGATACATTTGAAGCAGGACTGATTTGGCAGAATCAATGTTCTGTCGATACATTTGAAGCAGGACTGATTTGGCAGAATCAATGTTCTGTCGATACATTTGAAGCAGGACTGATTTGGCAGAATCAATGTTCTGTCGATACATTTGAAGCAGGACTGATTTGGCAGAATCAATGTTCTGTCGATACATTTGAAGCAGGACTGATTTGGCAGAATCAATGTTCTGTCGATACATTTGAAGCAGGACTGATTTGGCAGAATCAATGTTCTGTCGATACATTTGAAGCAGGACTGATTTGGCAGAATCAATGTTCTGTCGATACATTTGAAGCAGGACTGATTTGGCAGAATCAATGTTCTGTCGATACATTTGAAGCAGGACTGATTTGGCAGAATCAATGTTCTGTCGATACATTTGAAGCAGGACTGATTTGGCAGAATCAATGTTCTGTCGATACATTTGAAGCAGGACTGATTTGGCAGAATCAATGTTCTGTCGATACATTTGAAGCAGGACTGATTTGGCAGAATCAATGTTCTGTCGATACATTTGAAGCAGGACTGATTTGGCAGAATCAATGTTCTGTCGATACATTTGAAGCAGGACTGATTTGGCAGAATCAATGTTCTGTCGATACATTTGAAGCAGGACTGATTTGGCAGAATCAATGTTCTGTCGATACATTTGAAGCAGGACTGATTTGGCAGAATCAATGTTCTGTCGATACATTTGAAGCAGGACTGATTTGGCAGAATCAATGTTCTGTCGATACATTTGAAGCAGGACTGATTTGGCAGAATCAATGTTCTGTCGATACATTTGAAGCAGGACTGATTTGGCAGAATCAATGTTCTGTCGATACATTTGAAGCAGGACTGATTTGGCAGAATCAATGTTCTGTCGATACATTTGAAGCAGGACTGATTTGGCAGAATCAATGTTCTGTCGATACATTTGAAGCAGGACTGATTTGGCAGAATCAATGTTCTGTCGATACATTTGAAGCAGGACTGATTTGGCAGAATCAATGTTCTGTCGATACATTTGAAGCAGGACTGATTTGGCAGAATCAATGTTCTGTCGATACATTTGAAGCAGGACTGATTTGGCAGAATCAATGTTCTGTCGATACATTTGAAGCAGGACTGATTTGGCAGAATCAATGTTCTGTCGATACATTTGAAGCAGGACTGATTTGGCAGAATCAATGTTCTGTCGATACATTTGAAGCAGGACTGATTTGGCAGAATCAATGTTCTGTCGATACATTTGAAGCAGGACTGATTTGGCAGAATCAATGTTCTGTCGATACATTTGAAGCAGGACTGATTTGGCAGAATCAATGTTCTGTCGATACATTTGAAGCAGGACTGATTTGGCAGAATCAATGTTCTGTCGATACATTTGAAGCAGGACTGATTTGGCAGAATCAATGTTCTGTCGATACATTTGAAGCAGGACTGATTTGGCAGAATCAATGTTCTGTCGATACATTTGAAGCAGGACTGATTTGGCAGAATCAATGTTCTGTCGATACATTTGAAGCAGGACTGATTTGGCAGAATCAATGTTCTGTCGATACATTTGAAGCAGGACTGATTTGGCAGAATCAATGTTCTGTCGATACATTTGAAGCAGGACTGATTTGGCAGAATCAATGTTCTGTCGATACATTTGAAGCAGGACTGATTTGGCAGAATCAATGTTCTGTCGATACATTTGAAGCAGGACTGATTTGGCAGAATCAATGTTCTGTCGATACATTTGAAGCAGGACTGATTTGGCAGAATCAATGTTCTGTCGATACATTTGAAGCAGGACTGATTTGGCAGAATCAATGTTCTGTCGATACATTTGAAGCAGGACTGATTTGGCAGAATCAATGTTCTGTCGATACATTTGAAGCAGGACTGATTTGGCAGAATCAATGTTCTGTCGATACATTTGAAGCAGGACTGATTTGGCAGAATCAATGTTCTGTCGATACATTTGAAGCAGGACTGATTTGGCAGAATCAATGTTCTGTCGATACATTTGAAGCAGGACTGATTTGGCAGAATCAATGTTCTGTCGATACATTTGAAGCAGGACTGATTTGGCAGAATCAATGTTCTGTCGATACATTTGAAGCAGGACTGATTTGGCAGAATCAATGTTCTGTCGATACATTTGAAGCAGGACTGATTTGGCAGAATCAATGTTCTGTCGATACATTTGAAGCAGGACTGATTTGGCAGAATCAATGTTCTGTCGATACATTTGAAGCAGGACTGATTTGGCAGAATCAATGTTCTGTCGATACATTTGAAGCAGGACTGATTTGGCAGAATCAATGTTCTGTCGATACATTTGAAGCAGGACTGATTTGGCAGAATCAATGTTCTGTCGATACATTTGAAGCAGGACTGATTTGGCAGAATCAATGTTCTGTCGATACATTTGAAGCAGGACTGATTTGGCAGAATCAATGTTCTGTCGATACATTTGAAGCAGGACTGATTTGGCAGAATCAATGTTCTGTCGATACATTTGAAGCAGGACTGATTTGGCAGAATCAATGTTCTGTCGATACATTTGAAGCAGGACTGATTTGGCAGAATCAATGTTCTGTCGATACATTTGAAGCAGGACTGATTTGGCAGAATCAATGTTCTGTCGATACATTTGAAGCAGGACTGATTTGGCAGAATCAATGTTCTGTCGATACATTTGAAGCAGGACTGATTTGGCAGAATCAATGTTCTGTCGATACATTTGAAGCAGGACTGATTTGGCAGAATCAATGTTCTGTCGATACATTTGAAGCAGGACTGATTTGGCAGAATCAATGTTCTGTCGATACATTTGAAGCAGGACTGATTTGGCAGAATCAATGTTCTGTCGATACATTTGAAGCAGGACTGATTTGGCAGAATCAATGTTCTGTCGATACATTTGAAGCAGGACTGATTTGGCAGAATCAATGTTCTGTCGATACATTTGAAGCAGGACTGATTTGGCAGAATCAATGTTCTGTCGATACATTTGAAGCAGGACTGATTTGGCAGAATCAATGTTCTGTCGATACATTTGAAGCAGGACTGATTTGGCAGAATCAATGTTCTGTCGATACATTTGAAGCAGGACTGATTTGGCAGAATCAATGTTCTGTCGATACATTTGAAGCAGGACTGATTTGGCAGAATCAATGTTCTGTCGATACATTTGAAGCAGGACTGATTTGGCAGAATCAATGTTCTGTCGATACATTTGAAGCAGGACTGATTTGGCAGAATCAATGTTCTGTCGATACATTTGAAGCAGGACTGATTTGGCAGAATCAATGTTCTGTCGATACATTTGAAGCAGGACTGATTTGGCAGAATCAATGTTCTGTCGATACATTTGAAGCAGGACTGATTTGGCAGAATCAATGTTCTGTCGATACATTTGAAGCAGGACTGATTTGGCAGAATCAATGTTCTGTCGATACATTTGAAGCAGGACTGATTTGGCAGAATCAATGTTCTGTCGATACATTTGAAGCAGGACTGATTTGGCAGAATCAATGTTCTGTCGATACATTTGAAGCAGGACTGATTTGGCAGAATCAATGTTCTGTCGATACATTTGAAGCAGGACTGATTTGGCAGAATCAATGTTCTGTCGATACATTTGAAGCAGGACTGATTTGGCAGAATCAATGTTCTGTCGATACATTTGAAGCAGGACTGATTTGGCAGAATCAATGTTCTGTCGATACATTTGAAGCAGGACTGATTTGGCAGAATCAATGTTCTGTCGATACATTTGAAGCAGGGACTGATTTGGCAGAATCAATGTTCTGTCGATACATTTGAAGCAGGACTGATTTGGCAGAATCAATGTTCTGTCGATACATTTGAAGCAGGACTGATTTGGCAGAATCAATGTTCTGTCGATACATTTGAAGCAGGACTGATTTGGCAGAATCAATGTTCTGTCGATACATTTGAAGCAGGACTGATTTGGCAGAATCAATGTTCTGTCGATACATTTGAAGCAGGACTGATTTGGCAGAATCAATGTTCTGTCGATACATTTGAAGCAGGACTGATTTGGCAGAATCAATGTTCTGTCGATACATTTGAAGCAGGACTGATTTGGCAGAATCAATGTTCTGTCGATACATTTGAAGCAGGACTGATTTGGCAGAATCAATGTTCTGTCGATACATTTGAAGCAGGACTGATTTGGCAGAATCAATGTTCTGTCGATACATTTGAAGCAGGACTGATTTGGCAGAATCAATGTTCTGTCGATACATTTGAAGCAGGACTGATTTGGCAGAATCAATGTTCTGTCGATACATTTGAAGCAGGACTGATTTGGCAGAATCAATGTTCTGTCGATACATTTGAAGCAGGACTGATTTGGCAGAATCAATGTTCTGTCGATACATTTGAAGCAGGACTGATTTGGCAGAATCAATGTTCTGTCGATACATTTGAAGCAGGACTGATTTGGCAGAATCAATGTTCTGTCGATACATTTGAAGCAGGACTGATTTGGCAGAATCAATGTTCTGTCGATACATTTGAAGCAGGACTGATTTGGCAGAATCAATGTTCTGTCGATACATTTGAAGCAGGACTGATTTGGCAGAATCAATGTTCTGTCGATACATTTGAAGCAGGACTGATTTGGCAGAATCAATGTTCTGTCGATACATTTGAAGCAGGACTGATTTGGCAGAATCAATGTTCTGTCGATACATTTGAAGCAGGACTGATTTGGCAGAATCAATGTTCTGTCGATACATTTGAAGCAGGACTGATTTGGCAGAATCAATGTTCTGTCGATACATTTGAAGCAGGACTGATTTGGCAGAATCAATGTTCTGTCGATACATTTGAAGCAGGACTGATTTGGCAGAATCAATGTTCTGTCGATACATTTGAAGCAGGACTGATTTGGCAGAATCAATGTTCTGTCGATACATTTGAAGCAGGACTGATTTGGCAGAATCAATGTTCTGTCGATACATTTGAAGCAGGGACTGATTTGGCAGAATCAATGTTCTGTCGATACATTTGAAGCAGGACTGATTTGGCAGAATCAATGTTCTGTCGATACATTTGAAGCAGGACTGATTTGGCAGAATCAATGTTCTGTCGATACATTTGAAGCAGGACTGATTTGGCAGAATCAATGTTCTGTCGATACATTTGAAGCAGGACTGATTTGGCAGAATCAATGTTCTGTCGATACATTTGAAGCAGGACTGATTTGGCAGAATCAATGTTCTGTCGATACATTTGAAGCAGGACTGATTTGGCAGAATCAATGTTCTGTCGATACATTTGAAGCAGGACTGATTTGGCAGAATCAATGTTCTGTCGATACATTTGAAGCAGGACTGATTTGGCAGAATCAATGTTCTGTCGATACATTTGAAGCAGGACTGATTTGGCAGAATCAATGTTCTGTCGATACATTTGAAGCAGGACTGATTTGGCAGAATCAATGTTCTGTCGATACATTTGAAGCAGGACTGATTTGGCAGAATCAATGTTCTGTCGATACATTTGAAGCAGGACTGATTTGGCAGAATCAATGTTCTGTCGATACATTTGAAGCAGGACTGATTTGGCAGAATCAATGTTCTGTCGATACATTTGAAGCAGGACTGATTTGGCAGAATCAATGTTCTGTCGATACATTTGAAGCAGGACTGATTTGGCAGAATCAATGTTCTGTCGATACATTTGAAGCAGGACTGATTTGGCAGAATCAATGTTCTGTCGATACATTTGAAGCAGGACTGATTTGGCAGAATCAATGTTCTGTCGATACATTTGAAGCAGGACTGATTTGGCAGAATCAATGTTCTGTCGATACATTTGAAGCAGGACTGATTTGGCAGAATCAATGTTCTGTCGATACATTTGAAGCAGGACTGATTTGGCAGAATCAATGTTCTGTCGATACATTTGAAGCAGGACTGATTTGGCAGAATCAATGTTCTGTCGATACATTTGAAGCAGGACTGATTTGGCAGAATCAATGTTCTGTCGATACATTTGAAGCAGGACTGATTTGGCAGAATCAATGTTCTGTCGATACATTTGAAGCAGGACTGATTTGGCAGAATCAATGTTCTGTCGATACATTTGAAGCAGGACTGATTTGGCAGAATCAATGTTCTGTCGATACATTTGAAGCAGGACTGATTTGGCAGAATCAATGTTCTGTCGATACATTTGAAGCAGGACTGATTTGGCAGAATCAATGTTCTGTCGATACATTTGAAGCAGGACTGATTTGGCAGAATCAATGTTCTGTCGATACATTTGAAGCAGGACTGATTTGGCAGAATCAATGTTCTGTCGATACATTTGAAGCAGGACTGATTTGGCAGAATCAATGTTCTGTCGATACATTTGAAGCAGGACTGATTTGGCAGAATCAATGTTCTGTCGATACATTTGAAGCAGGACTGATTTGGCAGAATCAATGTTCTGTCGATACATTTGAAGCAGGACTGATTTGGCAGAATCAATGTTCTGTCGATACATTTGAAGCAGGACTGATTTGGCAGAATCAATGTTCTGTCGATACATTTGAAGCAGGACTGATTTGGCAGAATCAATGTTCTGTCGATACATTTGAAGCAGGACTGATTTGGCAGAATCAATGTTCTGTCGATACATTTGAAGCAGGACTGATTTGGCAGAATCAATGTTCTGTCGATACATTTGAAGCAGGACTGATTTGGCAGAATCAATGTTCTGTCGATACATTTGAAGCAGGACTGATTTGGCAGAATCAATGTTCTGTCGATACATTTGAAGCAGGACTGATTTGGCAGAATCAATGTTCTGTCGATACATTTGAAGCAGGACTGATTTGGCAGAATCAATGTTCTGTCGATACATTTGAAGCAGGACTGATTTGGCAGAATCAATGTTCTGTCGATACATTTGAAGCAGGACTGATTTGGCAGAATCAATGTTCTGTCGATACATTTGAAGCAGGACTGATTTGGCAGAATCAATGTTCTGTCGATACATTTGAAGCAGGACTGATTTGGCAGAATCAATGTTCTGTCGATACATTTGAAGCAGGACTGATTTGGCAGAATCAATGTTCTGTCGATACATTTGAAGCAGGACTGATTTGGCAGAATCAATGTTCTGTCGATACATTTGAAGCAGGACTGATTTGGCAGAATCAATGTTCTGTCGATACATTTGAAGCAGGACTGATTTGGCAGAATCAATGTTCTGTCGATACATTTGAAGCAGGACTGATTTGGCAGAATCAATGTTCTGTCGATACATTTGAAGCAGGACTGATTTGGCAGAATCAATGTTCTGTCGATACATTTGAAGCAGGACTGATTTGGCAGAATCAATGTTCTGTCGATACATTTGAAGCAGGACTGATTTGGCAGAATCAATGTTCTGTCGATACATTTGAAGCAGGACTGATTTGGCAGAATCAATGTTCTGTCGATACATTTGAAGCAGGACTGATTTGGCAGAATCAATGTTCTGTCGATACATTTGAAGCAGGACTGATTTGGCAGAATCAATGTTCTGTCGATACATTTGAAGCAGGACTGATTTGGCAGAATCAATGTTCTGTCGATACATTTGAAGCAGGACTGATTTGGCAGAATCAATGTTCTGTCGATACATTTGAAGCAGGACTGATTTGGCAGAATCAATGTTCTGTCGATACATTTGAAGCAGGACTGATTTGGCAGAATCAATGTTCTGTCGATACATTTGAAGCAGGACTGATTTGGCAGAATCAATGTTCTGTCGATACATTTGAAGCAGGACTGATTTGGCAGAATCAATGTTCTGTCGATACATTTGAAGCAGGACTGATTTGGCAGAATCAATGTTCTGTCGATACATTTGAAGCAGGACTGATTTGGCAGAATCAATGTTCTGTCGATACATTTGAAGCAGGACTGATTTGGCAGAATCAATGTTCTGTCGATACATTTGAAGCAGGACTGATTTGGCAGAATCAATGTTCTGTCGATACATTTGAAGCAGGACTGATTTGGCAGAATCAATGTTCTGTCGATACATTTGAAGCAGGACTGATTTGGCAGAATCAATGTTCTGTCGATACATTTGAAGCAGGACTGATTTGGCAGAATCAATGTTCTGTCGATACATTTGAAGCAGGACTGATTTGGCAGAATCAATGTTCTGTCGATACATTTGAAGCAGGACTGATTTGGCAGAATCAATGTTCTGTCGATACATTTGAAGCAGGACTGATTTGGCAGAATCAATGTTCTGTCGATACATTTGAAGCAGGACTGATTTGGCAGAATCAATGTTCTGTCGATACATTTGAAGCAGGACTGATTTGGCAGAATCAATGTTCTGTCGATACATTTGAAGCAGGACTGATTTGGCAGAATCAATGTTCTGTCGATACATTTGAAGCAGGACTGATTTGGCAGAATCAATGTTCTGTCGATACATTTGAAGCAGGACTGATTTGGCAGAATCAATGTTCTGTCGATACATTTGAAGCAGGACTGATTTGGCAGAATCAATGTTCTGTCGATACATTTGAAGCAGGACTGATTTGGCAGAATCAATGTTCTGTCGATACATTTGAAGCAGGACTGATTTGGCAGAATCAATGTTCTGTCGATACATTTGAAGCAGGACTGATTTGGCAGAATCAATGTTCTGTCGATACATTTGAAGCAGGACTGATTTGGCAGAATCAATGTTCTGTCGATACATTTGAAGCAGGACTGATTTGGCAGAATCAATGTTCTGTCGATACATTTGAAGCAGGACTGATTTGGCAGAATCAATGTTCTGTCGATACATTTGAAGCAGGACTGATTTGGCAGAATCAATGTTCTGTCGATACATTTGAAGCAGGACTGATTTGGCAGAATCAATGTTCTGTCGATACATTTGAAGCAGGACTGATTTGGCAGAATCAATGTTCTGTCGATACATTTGAAGCAGGACTGATTTGGCAGAATCAATGTTCTGTCGATACATTTGAAGCAGGACTGATTTGGCAGAATCAATGTTCTGTCGATACATTTGAAGCAGGACTGATTTGGCAGAATCAATGTTCTGTCGATACATTTGAAGCAGGACTGATTTGGCAGAATCAATGTTCTGTCGATACATTTGAAGCAGGACTGATTTGGCAGAATCAATGTTCTGTCGATACATTTGAAGCAGGACTGATTTGGCAGAATCAATGTTCTGTCGATACATTTGAAGCAGGACTGATTTGGCAGAATCAATGTTCTGTCGATACATTTGAAGCAGGACTGATTTGGCAGAATCAATGTTCTGTCGATACATTTGAAGCAGGACTGATTTGGCAGAATCAATGTTCTGTCGATACATTTGAAGCAGGACTGATTTGGCAGAATCAATGTTCTGTCGATACATTTGAAGCAGGACTGATTTGGCAGAATCAATGTTCTGTCGATACATTTGAAGCAGGACTGATTTGGCAGAATCAATGTTCTGTCGATACATTTGAAGCAGGACTGATTTGGCAGAATCAATGTTCTGTCGATACATTGAACAGGACGTTGGCAACAGGTTCTGTCATACTTGTGGCAGGTAGTGGACAGGTAATGCCATCCTGATGTGCTACGGTAAGGTACAGGTCAATCAGGTAGTGTGACTGGTAAAGGTACGTGTCCATGGTGCATCGACGGTGGTTGACTGGTATTGCTCTTTGTGGTCAGGCTGATCGGTGAAGGTGATTTAGAGTTGGAATACTTTCCTTTTGTGACAGTTCTGAAATCTTGGCTAAGGCCCTGAATTAATACTTGCCATCCATTTAACTTATTTGCTTCATTTTTTTTTTAAGTAGCAACTCCTAAGTCTATGGAGAGCAGTTTTTATTTAATTTTTAATCTATTTATTTTGATAATACTTTTTAAAATAATTCTTATTTATTATTAGTTTCTAGTATTAATTTAATTTTTATAGTTTCTTTTCTATTTTTTAGTTATTTATTATTTTTGTTATAGTTAATTTTAATAATATTTTTTCATATTTATTTTTTAATCATTTTAACCTTTTTTTTGGTATAAATTTTAATAATTTTTCTCTCGTAAAGTATTTGTAAGGGTATAAGTATCTCTCAATTTGCTATCTCAGTATATACTAATTCGATTGGAGATTATCTCATTTTGTATTTTATCACATTTCCATAATATTAAATCGTTTTGAGTCTATAACTATTATCCTTATAATTGCTACATAATATTATTCTTAAAAATTTTGTATTGATAGAATTTTGATCACTTAAATTATTGAGTACTTATACATTTGTTATATTTCTGAAATTTATGCAGCGTGTTTAAAAAATATTCTATAATTTGACGATATTTGGAATAAGTTTGCAACATTTTGTGTACTTGATTGCAAACTGATTCAGATCATGTGAAGATCATGAGACATTTGTGACAGAGGTTGATTTGCAGATCATTTCAATAATTTGAAAATGATTTGGCAGAATTTAGATATTTGCGATATTTGCAGACATTTGGCAGATATAATTCTCGACATTTGAAAAATGTTTGAGAACATTTTGTGACATTTGGAACATTTTGGCAGATATTGAAATAGTCGGATCATTTGCAGAGATGTTCTGTCAACATTTCAGGATATTTGGAAGAATCAATGTTTGTCGAACATTTAAGCGGACTGATTTGGCAGAACAATGTTTGGAACATTTAGAATGATTTGCAGAATCAATGTTCTGATCTTGGCAGACATTTGCAGAATGTTCTGTCATTTGAAGCATGTTGGAGAATCAATGTCTGTCGATCATTTGAAGCGGATGATTTGGCAGAATCAATGTTCTGCGATACATTAAGAGTTTGGACAATTTGGAACGTGTTTGGAAAT
Source organism: Hermatobates lingyangjiaoensis (assembly GCA_026182355.1). Classification (NCBI taxonomy): domain Eukaryota; kingdom Metazoa; phylum Arthropoda; class Insecta; order Hemiptera; family Hermatobatidae; genus Hermatobates; species Hermatobates lingyangjiaoensis. The sequence goes on from JAPFBL010000348.1 coordinate 571,568, forward strand.
TTGGGAATTTGGAAAATGTTCTGGAAATTTTGCGGGAAATTTGGAAAAATGTTTGGAAATTTGGGAATTTGGAAACAATGTTTGGAAATTTGGGAATTTGGAAAATGTTTGGAAATTTGAGGAAATTTTGGCAACAATGTCTGGAAATTTGAAGAAATTTGCGAACAATTGCGGCGATTTGGCAGAACAATGTTCTGTCGATACATTTGAAAGGGACTGATTTGGCAGAACAATGTTCTGTCGATACATTTGAAAGGGACTGATTTGGCAGAACAATGTTCTGTCGATACATTGACGGACTGATTTGGCAGAATCAATGTTCTGTCGATACATTTGAAGGGATATTTGGCAGAATCAATGTTCTGTCGATACATTTGAAGGGATGATTTGGCAGAACAATGTTCTGTCGATACATTTGGCGGATGATTTGGAGAAATGTTCTGTCATACATTTGAAGCGGATATTTGGCAGAATCAATGTTCTGTCGATACATTTGAAGGGATATTTGGCAGAATCAATGTTCTGTCGATACATTTGAAGGGATATTTGGCAGAATCAATGTTCTGTCGATACATTTGAAGGGATATTTGGCAGAATCAATGTTCTGTCGATACATTTGAAGGGATATTTGGCAGAATCAATGTTCTGTCGATACATTTGAAGGGATATTTGGCAGAATCAATGTTCTGTCGATACATTTGAAGGGATATTTGGCAGAATCAATGTTCTGTCGATACATTTGAAGGGATATTTGGCAGAATCAATGTTCTGTCGATACATTTGAAGGGATATTTGGCAGAATCAATGTTCTGTCAACATTTGAAAGGACTGATTTGGCAGAACAATGTTCTGTCGATACATTGAAGGATGATTGGCAGAAAATGTTCTGTCGATACATTTGAAAGGACTGATTTGGCAGAAATGTTTGCGAAATTGGGTTTAATTTGAAGCAGGACTGATTTGGCGAATCAATTTTGGATATTTGAAGCAGGACTGATTTGGCGAATCAATTTTGGATATTTGAAGAGGACTGATTTGGCAGAATCAATGTTCTGTCGATACATTTGAAGCAGGACTGATTTGGCAGAATCAATGTTCTGTCGATACATTTGAAGCAGGACTGATTTGGAATAATTTGCGAATTTGAAGGGATTTGAGAAATTTGTCGATACATTTAGCAGACTGATTTGCAGAAAATTTCTGGAAATTTGGCGGACTGATTTGCAGAAAATTTCTGGAAATTTGGGGACTGATTTGGGAAAATTTCTGGAAATTTGGGGACTGATTTGGGAACAATTTTGGAAATTTAGCGGACTGATTTGGAAGAAATTTGTCGAACATTTGAGAAATTTTGGAGAAAATTTGTCGAACATTTGAGAATTTTGGAGAAAATTTGTCGAACATTTGAGAACATTTGGAATAATTTTGGAAATTTGAAGGATTTGGCAGATCAATTTTGTGGAAATTTGAGCAGGACTGATTTGGCAGAATCAATGTTCTGTCGATACATTTGAAGCAGGACTGATTTGGCAGAATCAATGTTCTGTCGATACATTTGAAGCAGGACTGATTTGGCAGAATCAATGTTCTGTCGATACATTTGAAGCAGGACTGATTTGGCAGAATCAATGTTCTGTCGATACATTTGAAGCAGGACTGATTTGGCAGATCAATTTTGTGGAAATTTGAAAGGATTTGGCAGAACAATGTTGATACATTTGAAGGGAATTTTGGCAGAATCAATTTTGTCGATAATTTGAGAAGGGTTTGGCAGAATCATTTTTGGATAATTTGAGAAGGGTTTGGCAGAATCATTTTTGGATAATTTGGAGGACTTTTGGCAGAATCATTTTTGGATAATTTGGGGATTTTGGCAGAATCATTTGTCGATAATTTGGCGGACTGTTTGGGAATCAATGTTTGTCGATAATTTGGGGACTGTTTGGGAATCAATGTTTGTCGATAATTTGGCGGACTGTTTAATCAATGTTTGTCGATAATTTGGCGGACTGTTAAATAATTTCTGTCGATACTTTAAGCAGGATGATTTGGGAAATAATTTCTGTCGATACTTTAAGCAGGATGATTTGGGAAATAATTTCTGTCGATACTTTAAGCAGGATGATTTGGGAAATAATTTCTGTCGATACATTAAGCAGGACTGTTTGGCAATCAATTTCTGTCGATAATTAGCAGGACTGTTTGGCAATCAATTTCTGTCGATAATTTGAAAGGGTGTTTGGCGATCAATGTTTTCCGATATTTGAAGAAATTGATTTGGGATCAATTCTGTCGAACAAAAGGGCTGATTTGGAATTTATTTTGAACGGAGATTGGGAAATCAATGTTCTTTAATTTGAAAGGACTGATTTGGCAGAATCAATGTTCTTTAATTTGAAAGGACTGATTTGGCAGAATCAATGTTCTTTAAATTTAAGGGAATTTGGGGTAATTTCGGAAATTTGGAATTTGGGGTAATTTTGGCAAATTTGGCGATAGGATATGGTGAAAGGACTGATTTGGCAATAAGTTGGTGATTTTAAAGGGCTGATTTGGCAGAATAAGTTTGGATTTTGGCAGGCTGATTTGGCAGATAAGTTTGGATTTTGGCAGGCTGATTTGGCAGATAAGTTTGGATTTTGGCAGGCTGATTTGGCAGATAAGTTTGGATTTTGGCAGGCTGATTTGGCAGATAATGGAATTTCTGTCGAAATTTTGAAAGGATGATTTGGGAAAATTTTAAATTTTTCCGGACATTTGGCAGGAATATTTTGGGAACAATTTTTCCGGACATTTGGCAGGAATATTTTGGGAACAATTTTTCCGGACATTTGGCAGGAATATTTTGGGAACAATTTTTCCGGACATTTGGCAGAACAATTTTGGCGAATAATTTGGAAATTTGGGCAATTTTGGAATAATTTGGAAATTTGGCAGAATTTTGGAATAATTTGGCGACATTTGGGAACTGTTTTGGGAAATAATTTTTAAAAAGGAAATGTTTGGCGAATAATTTGGGTAATTTGAAGAAATGTTTGGCGAATAATTTGGGTAATTTGAAGAAAATGTTTGGCGAATAATTTGGGTAATTTGAAGAAATGTTTGGCGAATAATTTGGGTAATTTGAAGAAAATGTTTGGCGAATAATTTGGGTAATTTGAAGAAAATGTTTGGCGAATAATTTGGGTAATTTGAAGAAAATGTTTGGCGAATAATTTGGGTAATTTGAAGAAAATGTTTGGCGAATAATTTAACATTTGAAGAAATGTTTGGAAATTTAACGGCGATTTAAACAATGTTTGGAAATTTAAGGGCAAATTTGGGAACAATTTTGGAAATTTAAGGGCAAATTTGGGAACAATTTTGGAAATTTAAGGGCAAATTTGGGAACCTTTTGGAAATTTAAGGGCAAATTTGGGAACAATTTTGGAAATTTAAGCGATAATTTGAAGCAATGTTTGGCAAATAAGGGATAATTTGAAGCAGATGATTTGCGATAATTTTGCGAACATTTGAAGAATGTTTGGCGAATAATTTTGCGAACATTTGAAGAATGTTTGGCGAATAATTTTGCGAACATTTGAAGAATGTTTGGCAGAACAATGTTTGCGAACATTTGGCGGATATTTGGCAGAATAATGTTCTGTCGTCATTTAAAGGGACTGATTTGGCAGAATCAATGTTCTGTCGATACATTTGAAGGGACTGATTTGGCAGAATCAATGTTCTGTCGATACATTTGAAGCAGGACTGATTTGGCAGAATCAATGTTCTGTCGATACATTTGAAGCAGGACTGATTTGGCAGAATCAATGTTCTGTCGATACATTTGAAGCAGGACTGATTTGGCAGAATCAATGTTCTGTCGATACATTTGAAGCAGGACTGATTTGGCAGAATCAATGTTCTGTCGATACATTTGAAGCAGGACTGATTTGGCAGAATCAATGTTCTGTCGATACATTTGAAGCAGGACTGATTTGGCAGAATCAATGTTCTGTCGATACATTTGAAGCAGGACTGATTTGGCAGAATCAATGTTCTGTCGATACATTTGAAGCAGGACTGATTTGGCAGAATCAATGTTCTGTCGATACATTTGAAGCAGGACTGATTTGGCAGAATCAATGTTCTGTCGATACATTTGAAGCAGGACTGATTTGGCAGAATCAATGTTCTGTCGATACATTTGAAGCAGGACTGATTTGGCAGAATCAATGTTTGTCGATACATTTGAAGCAGGACTGATTTGGCAGAATCAATGTTCTGTCGATACATTTGAAGCAGGACTGATTTGGCAGAATCAATGTTCTGTCGATACATTTGAAGCAGGACTGATTTGGCAGAATCAATGTTCTGTCGATACATTTGAAGCAGGACTGATTTGGCAGAATCAATGTTCTGTCGATACATTTGAAGCAGGACTGATTTGGCAGAATCAATGTTCTGTCGATACATTTGAAGCAGGACTGATTTGGCAGAATCAATGTTCTGTCGATACATTTGAAGCAGGACTGATTTGGCAGAATCAATGTTCTGTCGATACATTTGAAGCAGGACTGATTTGGCAGAATCAATGTTCTGTCGATACATTTGAAGCAGGACTGATTTGGCAGAATCAATGTTCTGTCGATACATTTGAAGCAGGACTGATTTGGCAGAATCAATGTTCTGTCGATACATTTGAAGCAGGACTGATTTGGCAGAATCAATGTTCTGTCGATACATTTGAAGCAGGACTGATTTGGCAGAATCAATGTTCTGTCGATACATTTGAAGCGGGACTGATTTGGCAAAGCCTGTCATATTGCCTTCCCTCCCTCCCTGTGTTTACTCCTAGAGTCCTATCACAATTTTCTTCAGGAATGTCTTTTGTGATCAAGTGTACTTTGGTTTCGGTTTGCACATGTCTCATGGCTTTGGTGGGTTGTTTTTTCTTTGTTTTGATATAATCTGTCAGAAGTTTTTCTTTTTCAGTTGCTCAAAAAAAAAAAAATTGTTTTTCTAAATTGTATATTAGTGAAAGATTTCTTTTGTGTATCGTTTTGATTTAAACTTGTTTTTTGCTTTTAAGCATATTCAGTGCACTTTAAACCAAGCGCACTTGTACAGAGACAGTTTGAGACCGTATTTCGAATCGTATTTTCATCGAAAAAGTATATATATTTCATTAAATTGCTTGCCTATCTTTATCCTCTCGTATTTCCTCGATATTTTTTTCCAATCTTCTTATTAAGGACTTCCATTGACAGGGAAGAGCATAAACAAGCTCACCAAAAGATAGGCAAGCAATTTAATGAAATATGTTTAAAAGAAGGCCTGCTCCCTAAGTTCACCTATATATATATATATATATATATATGCCTTCCTGCGGGACTCTTCGCTCTTCACATCTCCTGATGACGACAATGGTCGAAATATCGATGTGAGTTATGTCTGTGTCTTTCTGTGTGTTTCCTTCGTTTTGAATTTATTTTATATATATATATATATATATAAACTAGAATTTAACAAAAGAACACATAGAAAGGAAGCCACTGAACTCACTACTATATTTCGATGTCCTCGTCTTCAGGAAAAGAAGTGAATCGCTCCAAAGGCTGATAACGACATATATATATATATATATATATATATATATATATTATTAAATTTGATAGCAGATTCCTATCCTTTGATGCATTCACGATCTTCCTACTTATAGCTTCTATTTTCCTTACAATTTTCTTTTGAGAAGGTGATAATTGCCAAAGCAAACTAGCATACGACATTCAGAAGGCTGAAACACTAAATAAACACTTCACTGGGGATAACTATATGTATCCCCTATACATATATATATATACACTGCTTTATATATATATATATAAATATGTACTGCCAACGGGTTACTTGCCGTTGCGTCTACAACGTGCTTGGTCTCCCATTCTCTTTTCTCCTGAAGACGGATTACCCGAAAAGTTGAGTCTGTAAGTGTGTTTCCCTACTCTGTGTGTTGCTCTTTGTTAATCTCGAACTCATATATATATATATATATATATATATATATATTATATATATATATACCAACGTCTAAACTACAGTAAGTCTTTCAACGAAAAGAAGGAGTCTTGGTTGAAAGATCATATCTTTTTTCTGATTAAATGTTTTATAAACACTACAAGTACAGAGTATCTATGACGATATAAAAGTGTATACTTTTGCCAGACTTGTCGTAAAATGACAGAAATGCCTTTGAAAGTAGAAATAAAATAAATATGTTGGTTGGGGAGGTGGAGGCTGGGGTGTAAATGAAATGATACAACCAGTAAAACAATAAATAATTTATAAAAAAAGAAATGAAACAGGTTATATATAAAAAAAAAGAAAGCTAATTTGTTTTGTGCAAAGATTTTTTTTTCCTTTTAACATTAATTAATTGGAAATAGTTATGAACATCGGTCCATATTTGAGGACACTTTGACTGGAAGAGTTCATGGATGAAGTCCCTGCACCAGATTTTCACTTGGTTTACAGACAGGATATACCAAACATCGCTTTGAACGCACAGGTCTTCTAGTAAGTCTGGATGTGCTTGCTTTATTCTGAAAACAAATTTCATTTAAAGTCAATTTATCGCTTCAGGTGGGCCCAGTCAAAAGTACGCACTACGCATGTGCAATCTTATTACTTTAGTATCTCTAGAAACCATAAACAAATTATATTCCTATTCAATCCAATAGCAATTACTATAACTACAAAATGGTGAAATAACTAATTTTTTTTATGTTTTCCTCACGGGTAAGTAACCCTACCATGAGGAAGTTTATTTTTGTAAACTGTTCTCTTTTTTATTACAGGTTTACTCTTACTTTTATATACATTTGCACTACAATAAATATATATTGTATATACATATGTAATATATAAGTGTATATATACATATGTAATATATAAGTGTATATATATATAATATATATATATATATATATATATATCAGTTCACAAACGAAGAAAAGCAACACACAGAGAAAGAGACACACTTACCCATATGTATATAAACTGTGGGTTTCCTGCCGTTGTGTTTCCGGCGTGCTTGGTCGCCCATTCTCTCTTTTCTCCTGAAGACGGATCATCCGAAAATTTGAGTTTGTAAGTGTGTCTCTTTCTCTGTGTGTTGCTTTTCTTCGTTTGTGAACTGATTTGCGTTCAGTTTGGATCGTTTTTTCGAATTTTAAGTGGATATATATATATATATATATATATATATATATAAAAGCTTTCACATAAACACGTGAAACAACAATCAATGATCTAACCACAATAAGAAAATGGGAAAACAAGTTGGAAACAGAAAACTCCAGTTGGGTTTTTGACTCTGACGAAGACCGCTTGTTACGGTTGAAAGATCTTAGTCTTGTTTTCCCATTTTCTTATTGTGGTTTGATCATTGATATATATATTTTAAACTCAAAAATTGTTATTGACCTCTTCTATTATATTCTATGTTTTGTTATTGAGGACTAGGTCAAATAAAAGAAAATAAACTCCTTCCTAGGCCGACGTTTCGATGTATTTGTACATCATCTTCAGGGCTAAAATTAGAGTAAGAACTATAATACATTTACCAAAACAATCTCTATGTGAGTTGTAGATTGTTTTGGTAAATGTATTATAGTTCTTACTCTAATTTTAGCCCTGAAGATGATGTACAAATACATCGAAACGTCGGCCTAGGAAGGAGTTTATTTTCTTTTATTTGACCTAGCCCTCAATAATAAAACATAGAATATATATATTTTAGCTCAATATAGACAAAGAAACATAGAGAAATCAAAAGAACACACTTACAGTCTCTAATTTTCGGTTTGAACCGTCTTCAGGAGAGAAGACGAAGATAGAAGAGAAGAACCGTGTTCTCTCCTGAAGACGGTTCAAACCGAAAATTAGAGACTGTAAGTGTGTTCTTTTGATTTCTCTATGTTTCTTTGTGTATATTGAACTTTATATATATTTTTGTACATATATATATATTTTGTATTTGTATTAGCTAGGTCATACAAAACCTACCTAATACACTAGAATAGAAGAGGTCAATAACAATTGTTGAGAATCTGTTTGACAAGAGAAATTAACTATTGAATATATAAAAGGGTGTATATATGGTTCACAATAAACTACTGAGATTACAAATTAATGTTTAACCATAATTTAAAAATTATGTGAGACTATGGATTCATTTTTAATTTAATACTATGGTATGTACAATACAAATATTTTTCATACAGTGATAGTATATATGAGGATGTTAAAGAAGCACTTACTGAAGCAGGGACTGTTTGCAGTTCTTCTGCAGAAGAGGATTGGATAATTGTTCCACCAATCGGCCGATTTCACTTCGGATGATAACACTGCTTTTAAATATAATCGGCATTGGGTGTTCAACAATATCTAAAACCAAAACATGTATTATATAGTTTTAATGAAAAGCATGCTTAATACAGTAATCCCTCGCAAAGGGGCCAGGCTAGCTTCAACCTAACCCAATCTACTGTTTCTGAATACAGTATAATTTCTTAAGAAGGGAAAATATTCATCATACTACTTCTATTATTTTTTAGAACAAATTCAATGATTTTTAAAAATAAATATGTCTACATACTTGGGACATCAGTAATTGAACTGTCATTGCTTTCCCCATCTCTCAAAGGTTCTTTTTCAAGTTCACTTCCTCCTCCGTCGGGAATGTATTGGCCTCCTTCTGTCTCTGTAAGGATAACATCATTTCAGAGAGTAAACAATAAATGTATATAATAAAGGTAAATAGTTAAAATAAACTAATCATGCATTTCTTCAATATATATATATATAAACTAGAATTTAAAAAAGAACACATAGAAAGGAAACCACTGAACTCACTACTATATTTCGATGTCCTCGTCTTCAGGAAAAGAAGTGAATCGCTCCAAAGGCTGATAACGACTGACTTGGCGTTCGAACTGAAGCACTCAAACAGTGTAGCCAACTTTCGGAGGAAAGGTAGACAGGGAAGATAAAGAGATAAAAGCCAAATAAAAATTAAAAAATGAAAACATTTAACTAAAATAAAATTAAAAGCTGATAACAACTTTAAAAAAAAAAAAATCAACGATTGAGGTTAAGCCCAGGAGCCGATCTACCGCCCAGAAGACTAATAAGTGCTTCTTCTGAAGCTCTCAGAGTAACTTTCGAATTAGTCTGATCAATCTGCCTCAGGACCTGTACACGGAAACAGTCATTAAAACTGAGTCCGTGAGAACTGGCATGAGTAGCAACGGGAAGGTCACTGCGTTTGCCAACGGATGACCTGTGATTATTCATACGCAGGCTTAGCTATCCACGACGTCCGCATTGAACCATACCACCAGCAGTTTTTGGGAGGCTTAGGAGAAGAGATGTGAGAGAAGATAGATTGAAGATTAGCAGGTTTGCGATAGGAAATGGAAGGTGCCTCACTAAAGACTGAAGAAGTACAGGAGGAAGAAGAAAGTATAGGGAAAAACTCCCTGACAACTGCACCCAGCCTATGGGCACCAGGAAAATAAGTGGTGATGAGGACATTAGTCACTGCGATCCCTCCTAGGACCTGAATTATGATGAACGTCTGCAGGGACTATACGGTTGTTAATGAAATAACTAAATAAATATATATATATATACAACATTGTCACAATAACAAGTGATATAAAAATTCAGGTAACTCACCACAAATGAACAAATTTTTGAGACAAAAATCACTTAATTAATTGGGAAGCAGCAAAGGAGTTAGTATTTATGTTACGTGAAAGAAGAAGAAACATTGTTGAAAGCGCACTCATAAAAGGCTTTTCTAAGAGCTTAGTCAACACTAGTCCAGGCCTTTTTAAATTGGTTGAATTTCTAATTGAAGGAATCGTTAAACAAATCAAGACTATTTCAACTGTAATAGGGAAAAATACTGTCAATGATGTCAATCTTAATCCAACATTAAATCAAAATTCATAACCTGCCTACAACTTGTATTCACTTGCTCTTTGACGACGTGAAAACGAAAGGGCTCAGAGCGACTATCTTCATTCATTTGTGGTGAGTTACCTGAATATATATATATATATTTCACATAAACACGTGAAATAACAATCAATGATCAAACCACAATAAGAAATGGGAAAACAAGACTAAGACCGTTTGTTACGGTTGAAAGATCTTAGTCTTTTTTCCCCACTTCTTATTGTGGTTTAATCATACTCGTATATATATATATATATATATATATATATATATATATACACAATTAAAAGAAACGGTCCAGCGGACTTTTTTACAACAAAATAAAAAACGAAGGAAACACACAGAAAGACACAGACATAACTCACATCGATATTTCGACAATCGTCGTCATCAGGAGGTGCGAAGAGCGAAGAGTCCCGCAGGAAGACAGGGCGGTACTGAACTCGGAAACCGCAGCCAGTACCCCACCACTTACCACCAAGCGGGGGAAGGGAGGGAAGGAAATGAAGAGCCAAATTAAGACGTAAAAGGAACGAGTAAAAATTATAACTATAAAAAATTATAAAAAAAGTAGATAAATCAAATTAAAATTAATAAAAATAATAAATAAAAAGTAAAATAAAAAATAATAAATAATTAAATAAATAAAAAATAATAAATAAATAAATAAAAAATAATAAATAAATAAATAAATCATAAATAAATTATCGGTTGAGGTTGAGTCCGGGGGAAGAGCGAGCATCAAGTAAGCATATGTATGCCTCCTCTGAAGCTCTTAGGGTAACTTTATTGTTGGATTCGGGGATCTGTTTCAGGATCTGAACCCTGAAACAGTCATTGAAACTGAGTCCATGCGAGTTCGCATGGATGGCTACAGGATAGTTACTGCGTTGACCGACTGAAGCCCTATGACCATTCATACGAAGGCTCAACTTATTAGAAGTTAAGCCAACGTAAAAGGAGTCACACTGAGTGCAATCCAGTCGGTAAACACAGTTGCTCGAGGTACAGGAGGAATTGACCTGAACCGGGTAGGAACTATGGTGGAGAGGGGAATCGAAGGAAGGATTAGGATTTACAATCAGGCAAGTTTGACAGCCACGGCGTCCACATTGTTTCATTCCAGGAACAGGATTGGAAGGCTGAGGGGAAATATGAGAGAAAATGCTTTTTAGATTGGCAGGTTTACGGTAGGAAATAGAAGGGGGGTGATTAAAGATGGAAGAAGTAGAAGTAGAAGTAGACAGAATCGGAAAATAATGTCTTTCAGTTTGAGGGTCGTTATTACCTTCAAACCAGAGGCACAGCTATGGGTACGATTATGGCCCCTTCTTACGCTAATCTTTTCATGGCCAAATTAGAGCAGGATTTCCTGGCCACCTGTCAACTTCTTGACTTGGGAAATCTTGGGAAATATGAGAGAATTCCAATCCTGTTCCTGGAATGAAACAATGTGGACGCCGTGGCTGTCAAACTTGCCTGATTGTAAATCCTAATCCTTCCTTCGATTCCCCTCTCCACCATAGTTCCTACCCGGTTCAGGTCAATTCCTCCTGTACCTCGAGCAACTGTGTTTACCGACTGGATTGCACTCAGTGTGACTCCTTTTACGTTGGCTTAACTTCTAATAAGTTGAGCCTTCGTATGAATGGTCATAGGGCTTCAGTCGGTCAACGCAGTAACTATCCTGTAGCCATCCATGCGAACTCGCATGGACTCAGTTTCAATGACTGTTTCAGGGTTCAGATCCTGAAACAGATCCCCGAATCCAACAATAAAGTTACCCTAAGAGCTTCAGAGGAGGCATACATATGCTTACTTGATGCTCGCTCTTCCCCCGGACTCAACCTCAACCGATAATTTATTTATGATTTATTTATTTATTTATTATTTTTTATTTATTTATTTATTATTTTTATTTTACTTTTTATTTATTATTTTTATTAATTTTAATTTGATTTATCTACTTTTTTATAATTTTTTATAGTTATAATTTTTACTCGTTCCTTTTACGTCTTAATTTGGCTCTTCATTTCCTTCCCTCCCTTCCCCCGCTTGGTGGTAAGTGGTGGGGTACTGGCTGCGGTTTCCGAGTTCAGTACCGCCCTGTCTTCCTGCGGGACTCTTCGCTCTTCGCACCTCCTGATGACGACGATTGTCGAAATATCGATGTGAGTTATGTCTGTGTCTTTCTGTGTGTTTCCTTCGTTTTTTATTTTATTATATATATATATATATATATATATAGTTCAATGTACATAAAGAAACATAGAGAAATTAAAAACACAAACTTACAGTCTCTAATTTTCGGTAGGGACCGTCTTCAGGAGAGATAAAGGAGGGAAACCAAGCGCACTGGTACAGAGACTGTTGGAGACCCAACGGTCTTTTCGGTTCAACCGAAAATTAGAGACTGTAAGTTTGTGTTTTTAATTTCTCTTTGTTTCTTTATGTACACTGAACTGTATTTGTCCATTTCAGATCGTATTTTCATCGAAAAAGTATATATATATATATATATATATTAGAATAGGTGTGTTCTCTAATCGGGGTTCGGTCAATTTTCCAGGATAAAAAATCAAACTCTCGTTGCCAACGTTTCGGTTTTATTTAAAACCTTTTTCATAGGCCTACAAACAAAGGATAATAAGAAATCACATATCAACATCAAACATATACACAATATGAAAATGGATTGTTACAACTCATGAATATTACAAGCAGAAATATTTCAGAGATACATAAAACAATATTACTTACAGAAGTAAGAATTTTTTAACTAAGAAAATGAAATTTACATTATTTAAAGGAACAACAATGTTAGCCGGACAAAACCTTTGACTAGACTAATAAGATAACATTACAAATAACCTCAACACTGTTCACTCAAGGGAACTAAATAAATCAAATTTCACTAAACCTCAGCACAACACTCCAGAATAAATATTACTTAAATTAGTAATATCACTTCTATGATTAATCGAACTTAGATCCTTTTTAATATATAACATCTCAAGTGTCTTCCTTCTTTGCTCATCTTTTTCTTTTTCTATTATAGTTGTATCTTCAAAATCGAACGATTTTGAAAGAAGATATTCCTACATTTGATATTATAGGAGATTTAGAAAAGATTTTTTCATCCCTAAATATGGAAAACAGTGATACAATTAGAAGCCAATGTGTAAATATAATTACAAACCACGGAAACCGATTAAATAATTTTTCAAATCGATTAAAAAGGCAAAATGCATGTATAGAAAGTTGCTATAAGAAAACTTATAAGTTTTTAAGAGAACATAGAGAAATTGTGGTTTGTAAAAGTGACAAATCTGGTAATACTGTGATAATCAAAAAAGAAGAGTATAAAGAAAAAATGAAAACTCTCTTAGAAGATAGTGAAACATATTCAATTACAAGAAGAGATCCTTCATCAACATTACGAAATAAAGTAAACAAGATAGTTGATGAACTGAAGAAGACACTATGTATAGATCTACGTCAAGCTTCGAAATTAAAATCTTACAATGGAATAGCACCAAGAATATATGGTTTAGTGAAGCTACACAAGCCAGGTTTTCCTCTCCGTCCTATCGTGTCGTTCATTGGAAGTCCAACTTATGAACTGTCTAAATATATAGAGAAATATCTTAGTTACATTACTAACAAGAATGAATTGAATGTAAAAAATTCATTAGAATTCAAACAAGCCCTTTCAAATCAAATACTAAGTGATGACGTAATTATGATTTCACTAGATGTTCAGTCGTTGTTTACTAATATACCTTTAGATCTAGCATTTGATTTAGTAAATAAACAGTGGAATAAGATTAGTTCACAGGTTGGAATGTCGAAAAAGGTTTTCCTTTCTATACTGGACCTTATATGTGAAGCAAGGTATTTCACCTTTGATGGTACTATTTATAAACAAAAATATGGATTACCAATGGGATCACCAATTTCACCAGTTCTCGCAAATATAGTTATGATTGAACTATTGAAAAACAGTATCAATAAATTATGTACGAAGGTGAAATTTATTAAATTATATGTGGACGATTTGTTTTTAATTATTGAAAAGGGAGAAGAAGAGAATGTATTAAATATATTTAATTCTTTTCATAATCGTCTACAATTCACTTGTGAAGTAGAGAAAGATGGAAATCTGCCATTCTTAGATGTGAAAGTTATAAGAGGTGAAAATGGCAATATCTTAACGGATTGGTTTAAAAAACCTACCAGTGCTGCAAGAATCCTGAACTACCATTCTTCTCATGCTATAAACCAAAAATTAAATTGCGTCCAAAATTTGGTTAAAAAAGTTATTGAAATAAGTAGTCCATGTTTTTTAAATGAAAATAAGAAAAGGGTGAAATTATTGTTACAGAAAAATTGTTATCCGAAGAACTTAGTTGAACGATATTGGTTAAGATATTTAAGACAGCAACCAGCACATTCAAATGAAGATCATGCTGAACTGGAAGTTATAAATAGGAAGTATTTCAAATTTCCTTATGTTGAGGGCTTATCTCAATCAATTAGAAAAGTGTTCAAACGAAACGTACCTGAAGTTACACTGGCATTTTATAATAAAAGAAAAAATAAATCTTTATTTTCAAATTTGAAAGAAAAAATACCGAAGGAGTTACAAAGTAACCTCATTTATGCCATCAAATGTAAAGACTGTGACAAGTGTTACTATGGTGAAACTAGTCGTTTTCTCAAAGAAAGGTTGTACCAACATAATTATTCCATAAGAACAAATAAAAGTAACGCAACAGCCTTAGCTGGGCATGCAATAAACGAGGGTCACACGTTCGATTTTGAAGATACAACTATAATAGAAAAAGAAAAAGATGAGCAAAGAAGGAAGACACTTGAGATGTTATATATTAAAAAGGATCTAAGTTCGATTAATCATAGAAGTGATATTACTAATTTAAGTAATATTTATTCTGGAGTGTTGTGCTGAGGTTTAGTGAAATTTGATTTATTTAGTTCCCTTGAGTGAACAGTGTTGAGGTTATTTGTAATGTTATCTTATTAGTCTAGTCAAAGGTTTTGTCCGGCTAACATTGTTGTTCCTTTAAATAATGTAAATTTCATTTTCTTAGTTAAAAAATTCTTACTTCTGTAAGTAATATTGTTTTATGTATCTCTGAAATATTTCTGCTTGTAATATTCATGAGTTGTAACAATCCATTTTCATATTGTGTATATGTTTGATGTTGATATGTGATTTCTTATTATCCTTTGTTTGTAGGCCTATGAAAAAGGTTTTAAATAAAACCGAAACGTTGGCAACGAGAGTTTGATTTTTTATCCTGGAAAATTGACCGAACCCCGATTAGAGAACACACCTATTCTATCAAACGGTCGATATATTATTGAATCTGTTATATATATATATATATATATATATAATATCTAGGAGGTCTCAGAGCTTATTTTTCTTCATTCTGATTCTTCCTACGACATTTTGTCTCATATACATATCTTAGGTGTTGCTGGTCTGAATACTGGGCCGTGACTGAGTGTCGGCTTGGCGAGTAGCTCTGAGACCTCCTAGATTATATAAAGAAGAGTAAATAAATAAATATATATATATATATATATAAACATCTAAACTACAGGGTGTTTCAAAAGAAGCTGATGGTTAAAAAAATTCATAACTTTCTTAATTTTTTATATAGATCTTTTATTTTTTGAAGCAAAGCACCTGAGGGTGATCTTGGAAATGTACGAGTATCTTTGAACATGAACTTTGACCAGATTGTTGATTCAAATAATATAGCTGAATATTTTGTTAATTTTTTTTCTTTTAATTATTGAATTATAATTCTATTTCTTACTGTTAGACTTGTATTGTTTAATTTTATAGGGTATTTCTTCTTATCAAGCTATATTGTCATATTGAGTTTCCAGCTGTTTCGTTACCTTCCTTCTCCATTACTTTTATGTTAGCTTCTCAGTTTTTACTTTCTTTGCTGTCTGATGACATACATTGAAAGGCCTCAGAGGATTTATTTTATTGTTTTTCTTTTTTCCATTGTGGTTTAAGCTTCATTGATTGCATTACGTGTTTATTTATTGTGATTTTTCTATATATATATATATATATATATATATATATATATATATATATATAAACTCAAAAAATTGTTATTGACCTCTTCTATTCTATTCAATGTTTTGTTATTGAGGGCTAGGTCAAATAAAAGAAAATAAACTCCTTTCTAGGCCGATGTTTCAATGTATTTGTACATCATCTTCAGGGCTAAAATTAGAGTAAGACTATAATACATTTATCAAAACAATCTACAACTCACATAGAGAACTAACACACATTTTTTTAAGACCAACAGATACATACAAAAGGTTATTTTATAATCAGAATTGTTGAGTACACATCTATTTAAAAGTATCAGACAAAAGGAAATTAGTTTTACCTTGGAAAGTGTGCTAATGGTTATTTAAGTTACATAATAATATTTTCTTTTATTTGACCTAGCCATCAATAACAAAACATTGAATATATATATATATCTATATAAAAAATTAAGACTCTGACAAACACCGCTTGTTACGGTTGAAAGATCTTAGTCTTGTTTTCCCATTTCTTATTGTGGTTTGATCATTGATTGTTATTTTACGTGTTTATGTGAAATCATTTTATATATATAAAATGATATATATATATATATATATATATATATCTATATATATATATCGGATATATATATATCGGCATATAATCAGGAGTTCAATTTTTATTACCAAAATCATTAAGAACCCCATCTGTGAACTTGATAATATTATAGTGCGAAGTGCAAACACACAGATGGATAGCTGCCTTTTATATTTATAGATAACAGATATTAATAATCCATCAGGTTTTTAAGCCCAAATCAAACATTGAATACAAACGTCTGCCTGATTTAAAATATTCTTTAGAAATCAAAAGTGGCAGTAAAATATTTTTATTTCAGTTGTTCTCCCTCTAAATTATTTAAAAATAAAAAAATATTAACTAAATAAAAATATAACAATTATATAATAACATATATATAAAGTATTTAACTTATTCACCTGAAGTGGATACCATGGTATTGTGTACTCCATTTGATCCCAGAAAGCATATCTCTGTATGAAACCAAGGATTTTTCAAATCTTCAAAACCTAGAAATATAAATTAGTTTATTATTATTCTGTTAAGATAGATGTATGTTTGGAATAAGCGATAAAAAAGAAATGTTTCAATGATGTAAATCTTATTGTATTGACATGTAGGAGACGTGAAGGAAGAAATCGATGAGTTTTATTACAGTGTCACGAGAGAATTGTTTAAAATACAAGTGTTGCTTGTATGGTGGCGGATTGCCGTATGTGATACCCTTCGATGGTCAAACGCGCAGCAATTTTGGAAATATTCCGGGAAGCTATGGTATAGCCGATTCTCGCAAATTCAACAAATCAAACACTCTTCGTAGATACATTTTGTTTTTTTAACACAGTAACCCTGGCATCGGGAACAGTACTTATATTGTGTTCCCTTATAGATTACACATTTATCACTAACCTAAAATAATTTAATATATCTTTTTAAGAAATTGAGCGTAACAAAATTAAAGTTTATCAGGACTCGGTCAGTTCTTCAGGTTTAAATTAAATATCTTTGCAGAATTTCGGTTTTTATTTAAAACCTTAAGTAAAGGTTTATAAACCCCGACAACTGGGTTCTAAACGAATTTCTGATGACATCAGACTAAGTCCTGTGGAAGACCACACATCGATAACTGGGTTCTAATCGAGTTCCTGATGATATCAGACTAGGACCTGTGGAAGACCACACATCGACAACTGGGTTCTAAACGAGTTCCTGATGACATCAGACTAAGTCCTGTGGAAGACCACATCATCGACAACTGGGTTCTAAACGAGTTACTGATGACATTAGACTAACTCCTGTGGAAGACCACATCGTCGACAACTGGGTTCTAAACGAGTTCCTGATGACATCAGACTAAGTCCTGTGTAAGACCACATCGTCGAGAACTGGGTTCTAAACGAGTTCCTGATGACATCAGACTAAGTCCTGTGGAAGACCACATCATCGACAACTGGGTTCTAAACGAGTTCCTGATGACATCAGACTAAGTCCTGTGGAAGACCACATCATCGACAACTGGGTTCTAAACGAGTTCCTGATGACATCAGACTAAGTCCTGTGGAAGACCACATCATCGACAACTGGGTTCTAAACGAGTTCCTGATGACATCAGACTAAGTCCTGTGGAAGACCACATCATCGACAACTGGGTTCTAAACGAGTTACTGATGACATCAGACTAAGTCCTGTGGAAGACCACATCGTCGACAACTGGGTTCTAAACGAGTTCCTGATGACATCAGACTAAGTCCTGTGGAAGACCACATCATCGACAACTGGGTTCTAAACGAGTTACTGATGACATTAGACTAAGTCCTGTGGAAGACCACATCGTCGACAACTGGGTTCTAAACGAGTTCCTGATGACATCAGACTAAGTCCTGTGGAAGACCACATCATCGACAACTGGGTTCTAAACGAGTTCCTGATGACATCAGACTAAGTCCTGTGGAAGACCACATCATCGACAACTGGGTTCTAAACGAGTTCCTGATGACATCAGACTAAGTCCTGTGGAAGACCACATCGTCGACAACTGGGTTCTAAACGAGTTCCTGATGACATCAGACTAAGTCCTGTGGAAGACCACATCATCGACAACTGGGTTCTAAACGAGTTCCTGATGACATCAGACTAAGTCCTGTGGAAGACCACATCATCGACAACTGGGTTCTAAACGAGTTCCTGATGACATCAGACTAAGTCCTGTGGAAGACCACATCGTCGACAACTGGGTTCTAAACGAGTTACTGATGACATCAGACTAAGTCCTGTGGAAGACCACATCGTCGACAACTGGGTTCTAAACGAGTTACTGATGACATCAGACTAAGTCCTGTGGAAGACCACATCGTCGACAACTGGGTTCTAAACGAGTTACTGATGACATCAGACTAAGTCCTGTGGAAGACCACATCGTCGACAACTGGGTTCTAAACGAGTTACTGATGACATCAGACTAAGTCCTGTGGAAGACCACATCGTCGACAACTGGGTTCTAAACGAGTTACTGATGACATCAGACTAAGTCCTGTGGAAGACCACATCGTCGACAACTGGGTTCTAAACGAGTTCTGATGACATCAGACTAAGTCCTGTGGAAGACCACATCGTCGACAACTGGGTTCTAAACGAGTTACTGATGACATCAGACTAAGTCCTGTGGAAGACCACATCGTCGACAACTGGGTTCTAAACGAGTTCCTGATGACATCAGACTAAGTCCTGTGGAAGACCACATCGTCGACAACTGGGTTCTAAACGAGTTACTGATGACATCAGACTAAGTCCTGTGGAAGACCACATCGTCGACAACTGGGTTCTAAACGAGTTACTGATGACATCAGACTAAGTCCTGTGGAAGACCACATCGTCGACAACTGGGTTCTAAACGAGTTACTGATGACATCAGACTAAGTCCTGTGGAAGACCACATCGTCGACAACTGGGTTCTAAACGAGTTACTGATGACATCAGACTAAGTCCTGTGGAAGACCACATCGTCGACAACTGGGTTCTAAACGAGTTACTGATGACATCAGACTAAGTCCTGTGGAAGACCACATCGTCGACAACTGGGTTCTAAACGAGTTACTGATGACATCAGACTAAGTCCTGTGGAAGACCACATCGTCGACAACTGGGTTCTAAACGAGTTACTGATGACATCAGACTAAGTCCTGTGGAAGACCACATCGTCGACAACTGGGTTCTAAACGAGTTACTGATGACATCAGACTAAGTCCTGTGGAAGACCACATCGTCGACAACTGGGTTCTAAACGAGTTACTGATGACATTAGACTAAGTCCTGTGGAAGACCACATCATCGACAACTGGGTTCTAAACGAGTTCCTGATGACATCAGACTAAGTCCTGTGGAAGACCACATCATCGACAACTGGGTTCTAAACGAGTTACTGATGACATCAGACTAAGTCCTGTGGAAGACCACATCGTCGACAACTGGGTTCTAAACGAGTTCCTGATGACATCAGACTAAGTCCTGTGGAAGACCACATCATCGACAACTGGGTTCTAAACGAGTTCCTGATGACATCAGACTAAGTCCTGTGGAAGACCACATCATCGACAACTGGGTTCTAAACGAGTTCCTGATGACATCAGACTAAGTCCTGTGGAAGACCACATCATCGACAACTGGGTTCTAAACGAGTTCCTGATGACATCAGACTAAGTCCTGTGGAAGACCACATCATCGACAACTGGGTTCTAAACGAGTTCCTGATGACATCAGACTAAGTCCTGTGGAAGACCACATCGTCGACAACTGGGTTCTAAACGAGTTCCTGATGACATCAGACTAAGTCCTGTGGAAGACCACATCGTCGACAACTGGGTTCTAAACGAGTTCCTGATGACATCAGACTAAGCATCCATGATAATCATTTGAAAGAAAAAAACGGAGGATGGGACAGAAAGATGTGATGTTTGTAAGAAGTGCAATGTGGGATTCAGTTGTTCAGTCATCTGAAGGAAGACATGACTTGAGTAAGATACATTGCTTGTCACATACACGCAGATGGACACTGACTACCTTGAGTGTGCAGGTTGGACGCTTTGAAGGCGACGTGCTTGGCCGTCGTCTGAGGGTCCACCGGGGGGAAGAGCGAGGCTAGGGTCTCCGGCATGGCGATTCCGCAGAACACACTCTCCACCACGCCGTGGTCTGCTCCTCCTGTCACCGCAACACAGTTATTCACCTTGGCATTGTCATAAAACAACCTCATGGAGACACCACATCACTCTCATTAATCTAATTCCTGATTAATTAATACAGTAAATGTTAATACCCAATTGGCTTGGGTGGATCGGCGGGATGATGGGTGGGTGGGTGTATTGATGGGTTTTGGTTGGAGGGTCCATGAGTGCGATGATTGTTTTGATTAGTGGGTATTTGGGTTGGTGGACCAAAAACGACCAACGATTCTTTCCGCGCACTGTTGTGCACGTTGTATTAGCAGTTCCAGGTCACGGACCTACTACTGCTGAATTATTGTCCTGCTGTGGTGGTGGGTGTATCCAAAAGGTGGGTTGGTAGGTTGATGGGTTTTGGTTGGTGGGTGTATTGATGGGTTTTGGTTGGTGTGTGGGTGGGTGTAATGATGGGTTTTGGTTGGAGGGTCCATGAGTGCGATGATTGTTTTGATTCGTGGGTATTTGGGTTGGTGGGTGTATCCAAAAGGTGGGTTGGTAGGTTGATGGGTTTTGGTTGGAGAGTGCATGAGTGCGATGATTGTTTTGATTGGTGGGTGTATCTAAAAGGTGGGTTTTGGTTTGTGGGTGGGTGGGTGTATTGATGGGTTTTGGTTGGTGGGTGGGTGGGTGTATTGATGGGTTTTGGTTGGTGGGCGAGTGTATTGATGGGTTTTCGTTAGAGGGTTGGTGGGTGGTGGTGGATTTTGACCTGACCTTGATTATCAGGGGAATCTGATTTTGAATAAGAGAACTCCTGGAAATCACTTGATGTTTCGTTGTCTATCAATGAAAAGTCAGCGTCTTCAGGCTTAAAGCTAACTGATTCTTCTCTGAAACAAACGAAATACATTTATTAATCATATATATATATATTTTAAACAGGAAAACGATCCAAAAGGACAACAAACGTTTCACGATGAATCACAAACACACTTACTGTCTCTAATTTTCGGTTGAACCGTCATCAGGAGAGTTGAGAAAGAGACACCAAGCGCACTTGTGAAGCGACGGTTGGAGATCGGTTTCCAACCGTCGCTTCACAAGTGCGCTTGGTGTCCCTTTCTCAACTCTCCTGATGTCGGTTCAACCGAAAATTAGAGACAGTAAGTGTGTTTGTTCCTTAGTTCGGTGTTTGTGATTCATCGTGAATCGTATATATATATATATATATATATACGTTGTCTGCCTGCGGAGCGACTCGTTTCTATCTTCCTGATGACGAGGACATCGAAATATAGTAGTGAGTTTCTGTTTCATTTCTGAGTGTTCTTTGTGTCAATATAGTTTATAAATACATATATATATATTCACTGTTTTGTTATTGAGGGCTAGGTCAAATAAAAGAAAATAAACTCCTTTCTAGGCCGACGTTTCGATGTATTTGTACATCATCTTCAGGGCTAAAATTAAAGTCAGACTATAATACATTTATCAAAACAATCTACAACTCACATAGAGAAACAACACACATTTTTGTTAAGACCAACAGATACATACAAAAGGTTATTTTATAATCAGAGTTGTTGAGTACACATCTATTTTTAGTTTTACCTTGGATAGTGTGCTAATGGTTATTTAATGGTTTTATTTTCTTTTATTTGACCTAGCCCTCAATAACAAAACAGTGAATAGAATAGAAGAGGTCAATAACAATTTTTGAGTTTATATATATATATATATATATAGAATTAAAGTTTATCAGAACTCTGTCAGTTCTTCAGGTTCAAATTAAACTCTCATTGCCAAGTTTTAAAATAAAACTATTGTTTTTTCGATTCGCCTGTCTTTACTGTAGCTTTCGCCTTTTACAGAAAGAGATATACCATAGCAGAAAAACTAGACCTGAGGGAGAAAAAAACGACACCATTTCTGAAATCAGCGGCCTTAAATTAGGTTAAAATTGTTAAAACATCTTGGGTGTTATGATAAATTTTTTTTTTTGTTGGCTAATGTTATAAAACACAACAAAATTAAAATCAACTAACAATACCTACTTCCTATAGTGTCAAGACACCTAAAAAAAAAAAACCTACACATCTAAACAGTAATTAATTTCCACTACTTTCCCAGTATAAGCATGTATAAATTAACTGCACAATTTTTGCTTACAAACTAGTTGGCTGTTGAGGACTGTTCAATTCAGCATAGGTTGTTATTCCTTCAGGAAATATACTCGGTTGTGGAAGGGATTTTAAAACACTCTCCGCGCTTCTTTTCACTAGAAAAAAACAACAAAAATTAATAACCAACTATTAAATTATAGTATTCTAGTTATCAATCAATGACCAGGACTTATCTATGTTGATAGTTTATGGACTACCATACGACTCTTAGGAGTTGGGTCGTCCCCCTCCGAGGAGGGAATTCCCGTTACCCCGGGATCAGGGGTTGCAATGATAGTTAATTTGTGCCATCAGGGTCTCATTATGGGGCGTCTGGTACATAATGAGACTGAAAATGGAGAGATTAAAAATCTCTCGTTGGCTAAAAGCCACCTGGAAGGTACAAGTCTAAACATAATAGATCCATAGGTCTCTCTTTTGGATATAAGGGCACAAGATAAGGTATGCGTATGCGTAATGTATGACAATGTAATGTCACATCGTGTGAGAGTCAATGCGCAAAACTGAACTATTACATTGTAATATACCCTATACTTTAATCGTAAGCTTAGCCTGATGATGGTCTAAAAGTCTACGAGAGCGAAACATGTCGTTGTTTTATTGAAAATAATATTTAGTTAGTTTTTAAATAGTGTTAGAATGTATATTTATGAAAAGAAAAGTTTGGGCCAGTTGATTTTTTTATTCCCCGAGCAACTGAGAAAAGCCTATAGGACATTAGAGAAACTCTCTAAAAAAAGGTAACCAAGCACGAAATTGGCATAAAATTTTTAGAAATATATACTCTTTTCGTTGGAAATACGATCCAAAACGGACAACTATAGTTCAATTTAGACAAAGAAACATAGAGAAATCAAAAGCACACACTAACACACAGAGAAAAGACACACACACTTAGAGATTCAAATTTTCGGGTAATCCGTCTTCAGGAGAAAAGAGAAAGAGAGACCAAGCACGTTGGAGATGTAACGGCAAGTATCAGTTGGGTTTTGACTCTGACGAAGACCGCTTGTTACGTTTGAAGGATCTTAGTCTTTTATTTTTTCTCCATTTCATATTGTGTTTTGATCATCAATCTATTAGCTGGTATAAAGTTAATCAAAAGCTGAGAATTTTTGGGACATTTAGCTGAATAGTTACATTATGAGGCTTTATATTAATCGATAACTAAAGCTCTAGTAAGGACTTCATTAAACGACTTATACTAGAAGAGGACTCAAGCCCGAGTCAACACTTATTAGTGGCTACATTCCTTTGTTACTTGAAGCTATCTATCAAATGATAACTTTGGTAGTTATGATTCGTGAAGTCTGTAGATTCTAAACTCTGAGGTATGGGCTATGCAATCAAATCAAAGTTTTTTCTTAATCCATGCAAAGGTAAGAAGAGATGTTGTTAACTTGTGATATTTTAACTTACTTTGTAAATGTTTCCATAAACCTGAATTCCTCACTGAACCAAAACTCTGTATCGGACTTAATGTACAACTTCTTTCCACTCCACTGCAACAGAAAAAAAAAAAAAAAGATCAATACATGAGGTTTATCTATTGTTTTGTTTAAAAAAGCATGTACTAATTTCATTTCACTTTCAATGCTAAATCTATGTAATAGAGGCAAGATAAGTGTGTTATAAACTCCGAAAGCCAGTGAAATATATGATTCGAACTGTTGTCGAGATAAAATGTTGTCGATTTCACATAAACACGTGAAATAACAATCAATGATCAAACCACAATAAGAAATGGGAAAACAAGACTAAGATCTTTCAACTGTAACAAGCGGTCTTCGTCAAGTCAAAAACCCAACTGAACACTAGATGTAGAAAACATCTGGTGAGGAGTTGAGAAGAGTGGGAGGGAAGAGTGGTATTTTAAAAGGGTGAAAGCACAGGAAAGGACTAATGTCCAGAAAGGGATGTTTGGGAAACAAAGGAGTACAGTAAGAAAAAGTAAAAAACTATCCGCTAGCTGTCAACCCTCTTAGAAGAGGCTATTGCCCTCGTGACGAAAGTATCAAGTTTGAAGAGACCGTTACTAATGTTTATAATATTAGATCTATTAAATTTAATTAGAGACGATTCAATAATATTTCTTAACAACATTGATTTTTCATAGGTAATAAATTTAGCTCCTGTCCAATCAATATGATGATTTTCATTTTTTATATGCAAGAATAAGGCACTACTTTTTTCCTGTCTACTTACGTTATATTGGTGTTGTTTTACACGTGTCTTTAATGATTTACCAGTTTGACCAATATAAATTTTATGGCAATTTTTGCACGGAATTTTATAAATACCAGCGGACTCCAATTCGCTTGGAGAGTTTTTTATTAACATATTACCCACGTTATTACGATTAGAAAACACTATATTAAAATCAAGTTGTTTGGCTAATCTTGGTATGATTCGTGGTATGGCAAAACTATGGAATTTGATAATAAAAGGGGCTCTGTTGAAGTATTAGAGAAAGTTTTTTAGCACCCTTCAAAGCTAAATCAATATAAGAAGAGAGGTATTTTAATGAAAGGACAATTGACCTAATGTTATTAATCTCTTCATTAAGGAATTCAGGAGAGCAAACTCTTAACGTCCTCAAAAACATATTTCTAAAAACAGAAATTTTAACATTTTTTGGATGCGAAGAATAAAAGTGAACGTATGCAAGTACATTCATAGGTTTTCTATATACACTAAAGCGTAACTCATTAGGTAACCTATGGATCAGGACATCTAAGAAGGGCAAATTACCACTTATTTCTTCTTCCATTGTGAATTTGATTGTCGGCACTAATGAATTCAATTTTGTCAGGAAATCAACTTTATTTAAAGAATTGGGATTTAAAGAATTGTCCCAATTCTTTAAATAAAGTTGATTTAATACAATAATTTACTATAATAATAATGTAAATAAAGTTGATAATAATAATAATTTACAATATTCGTGCGATTTATACAAAAACCTTAAAAATAGTGCTAAAAGGAAAAAGGTGGTTAGAGGTAACTTTATAAATCATTTAGTAAAATGGGTGATTTCTGTAAATATAACGATGCTAAATGAAACACAAAATATATTGTACTTGATTTAAGAAAAAAAAATTAGCAATTCATAAAAAAAAATCATGAAGTTTCAATTACGGAAAAGAGCAATAACGCTATAAAAACTGTTTGTTTATCCTAGACTAAGAGATATCCTGCTATACTTGTCGAATTTTTTATATTTGTTTTCAATGTTTACATTGACTTAGAAATTTTTTGAGCGAATCCACTGAGATAAAATTGATATTTATAAATATCTTCCATGGCATGATGGATTTCTCATAAAATGTTTTAATAAATCTATATTGCACTCTTGAGCAAAACTTAATATCAGCTACTGATATTACATCTGTTTTCTACAGATTTCAACGACAACTGTAGTTTGAATGAACTCGTGACATTGAACAGTTCAGTTCATCCCTTCATTAAGAAAGATCCCCTACTCGCAATGCACTTGAGTTAGACTCCCAATGTACGAGATCGTAGAATCAGTGATCAAACAAAAATCCGGTACACGGCTGACTTATCACCGGCTAGTGGATCGGTTTAAACAATATAGGTGATACATGTGATTTCTGGCATAATATGTAAGATATTATTCAGGATTACCTGAACGAGTAGTGCCTGCTCTTGCCTTCAGACGTACCAGTATAACTGTTCGAGCGACTCTTTCTGCCTCTGAAAATAAACATATTATCAGTCCAAGTTACTAACCGCGCAACCATCATACACAATATATTAAAACAAAATTATTCTGCATAAATACTATTCATGGATGCTGGTTATATTGTTTGAATAACTATCCTAAAGTCATTACTTCTCTGGTACAATAATCATCCTCAAGTCATGATTTCTCTGGTACACTAATCATCCTCAAGTCATGACTTCTCTGGTACAATAATCATCCTCAAGGCATGACTTCTCTGGTACAATAATCATCCTCAAGTCATGATTTCTCTGGTACAATAATCATCCTCAAGTCATGACTTCTCTGGTACAATAATCATCCTCAAGTCATGACTTCTCTGGTACAATAATCATCCTCAAGTCATAATTTCTCTGGTACAATAATCATCCTCAAGTCATGACTTCTCTGGTACACTAAGCATCCTCAAGTCATGACTTCTCTGGTACAATAATCATCCTCAAGTCAATACTTCTCTGGTACACTAAGCATCCTCAAGTCAATACTTCTCTGGTACACTAAGCATCCTCAAGTCATGACTTCTCTGGTACAATAATCATCCTCAAGTCATGACTTCTCTGGTACAATAATCATCCCCAAGGCATGATTTCTGTGGTACAATAAGCATACTCAAGTCATGACTTCTCTGGTAGAATAAGCATCCCCAAGTCATGACTTCTCTGGTACAATAAATCTGGTACAATAATCATCCCCAAGGCATGATTTCTCTGGTACAATAAGCATACTCAAGTCATGACTTCTCTGGTACAATAATGATCCTCAAGTTATGACTTCTCTGGTACACTAAGCATCTAGAAGTCATGACTTCTCTGGTACAATATTCATCTTCAAGTCATGACCTCTCTGGTACAATAAACATCCTCAAGTCACGACTTCTCTGGTACACTAAGCATCCCCAAGTCATGACTTCTCTGGTACAATAATCATCCTCAAGTCATGACTTCTCTGGTACAATAAATCTGGTACAATAATCATTCCCAAGGCATGATTTCTCTGGTACAATAAGCATACTCAAGTCATGACTTCTCTGGTAGAATAAGCATCCCCAAGTCATGACTTCTCTGGTACAATAAGCATACTCAAGTCATGACTTCTCTGGTAGAATAAGCATTCTTGGTCACTCTAAATCACTTTCTCGCTGCAATTATCTACACATATTGCTCTTACCTCGACATTGTTGAATCATCAGCCTTACTTTCGCTATAGCTTCTATTATAAACGTAGTATGATGCAGTGCTTACCTCGACATTGTTGAATCATCATTACTTTCGCTATAGCTTCTATTATAAACGTAGTATGATGCAGTGCTTACCTCGACATTGTTGAATCATCATTACTTTCGCTATAGCTTCTATTATAAACGTAGTATGATGCAGTGCTTACCTCGACATTGTTGAATCATCATTACTTTCGCTATAGCTTCTATTATAAACGTAGTATGATGCAGTGCTTACCTCGACATTGTTGAATCATCATTACTTTCGCTATAGCTTCTATTATAAACGTAGTATGATGCAGTGCTTACCTCGACATTGTTGAATCATCATTACTTTCGCTATAGCTTCTATTATAAACGTAGTATGATGCAGTGCTTACCTCGACATTGTTGAATCATCATTACTTTCGCTATAGCTTCTATTATAAACGTAGTATGATGCAGTGCTTACCTCGACATTGTTGAATCATCATTACTTTCGCTATAGCTTCTATTATAAACGTAGTATGATGCAGTGCTTACCTCGACATTGTTGAATCATCACTTACTTTCGCTATAGCTTCTATTATAAACGTAGTATGATGCAGTGCTTACCTCGACATTGTTGAATCATCACTTACTTTCGCTATAGCTTCTATTATAACGTAGTATGATGCAGTGCTTACCTCGACATTGATCTGAATCATCACTTACTTGTCAGCTCAATAGCTTCTATGTACTAAACGTAGTCATGACTCAGTGCTGGTACAATCGAACATCTGTCTGAATCATCAGCTTATTTCTGGTACATAAGCATCTCAGTCATGACTTCTCTGGTAGATATAAGCATGCCCAAGTGCATGACTTCTCGTACAATGAATTGATATCATCATTGACTTCTCTGCTAAATAAGCTTCTATTACTAAACGTTTACTGTGAATATGCAGTGCTTACCTCGACATTGTTGAATCATCATTACTTTCGCTATAGCTTCTATTATAAACGTAGTATGATGCAGTGCTTACCTCGACATTGTTGAATCATCATTACTTTCGCTATAGCTTCTATTATAAACGTAGTATGATGCAGTGCTTACCTCGACATTGTTGAATCATCATTACTTTCGCTATAGCTTCTATTATAAACGTAGTATGATGCAGTGCTTACCTCGACATTGTTGAATCATCATTACTTTCGCTATAGCTTCTATTATAAACGTAGTATGATGCAGTGCTTACCTCGACATTGTTGAATCATCATTACTTTCGCTATAGCTTCTATTATAAACGTAGTATGATGCAGTGCTTACCTCGACATTGTTGAATCATCATTACTTTCGCTATAGCTTCTATTATAAACGTAGTATGATGCAGTGCTTACCTCGACATTGTTGAATCATCAGCCTTACTTTCGCTATAGCTTCTATTATAAACGTAGTATGATGCAGTGCTTACCTCGACATTGTTGAATCATCAGCCTTACTTTCGCTATAGCTTCTATTATAAACGTAGTATGATGCAGTGCTTACCTCGACATTGTTGAATCATCATTACTTTCGCTATAGCTTCTATTATAAACGTAGTATGATGCAGTGCTTACCTCGACATTGTTGAATCATCATTACTTTCGCTATAGCTTCTATTATAAACGTAGTATGATGCAGTGCTTACCTCGACATTGTTGAATCATCATTACTTTCGCTATAGCTTCTATTATAAACGTAGTATGATGCAGTGCTTACCTCGACATTGTTGAATCATCATTACTTTCGCTATAGCTTCTATTATAAACGTAGTATGATGCAGTGCTTACCTCGACATTGTTGAATCATCAGCCTTACTTTCGCTATAGCTTCTATTATAACGTAGTATGATGCAGTGCTTACCTCGACATTGTTGAATCATCAGCCTTACTTTCGCTATAGCTTCTATTATAAACGTAGTATGATGCAGTGCTTACCTCGACATTGTTGAATCATCAGCCTTACTTTCGCTATAGCTTCTATTATAAACGTAGTATGATGCAGTGCTTACCTCGACATTGTTGAATCATCAGCCTTACTTTCGCTATAGCTTCTATTATAAACGTAGTATGATGCAGTGCTTACCTCGACATTGTTGAATCATCACTTACTTTCGCTATAGCTTCTATTATAAACGTAGTATGATGCAGTGCTTACCTCGACATTGTTGAATCATCAGCCTTACTTTCGCTATAGCTTCTATTATAAACGTAGTATGATGCAGTGCTTACCTCGACATTGTTGAATCATCAGCCTTACTTTCGCTATAGCTTCTATTATGAACGTATCCACCGTAATGTCCCACTCCAAGGCTGCTACCGCAATGAGGCAGAGTGAGGCACTTTCCTTCTCGCACTCTCTCTGTCTTACCTACAGCACCAACCGATACAAATTTAATAAATACAATTACGATTTAATTAATAAATCAAATTAATAATATATTCCTATCAAGTTAATATTTTAAATTAATAAAGAACTGATAAGAAAAAAAATTTCTCGATTTATATCCATATGCATGTATATAACTGAATAACGAAAAACTGTTTGGCAGGACAGATACACTTAAAACAAACAGTGACACATAGAAAATAACCAATACACTCACCTACATCTACATACACACACACACACACACACACACACACACACACACACACACACACACACACACACAGTTTCTGTGTTATGAAATTATAAAGATGATGTAAATAAGAGCGTATTTCATAAACTGTTCAGATCAACGTCATTTAGAAATTTTAGGAATGTCTTTCTGAGATCGTTTTTCATAAGGTCTTCTTTTGAAGGTGTCCACACCTTCTTAGCCAGGTTTTCCCAATATTACCTCCTTGTCTTCTGAGTTGGGATCGTTTACTGTCTAAGATAGTACAGTTATAAATAAGATGGATGACATTTTGAATTCCTTCGTCACAAGGACATCTAGATGAGTTGATCACTTTAATTTTGTATAGGTATGTTCGAATCTTTCCGCGGCCTGTCATCATTTAAGTTTCTTTGTATGTGTGTGTATGTATGTATGCATGTATTTATGTGTGTGTGTGTGTGTGTGTGTGTGTATGTGTTTGTCTGCCTGTCTAATGTGTCTGAATGAGACAGTAATAGCGAGTCAGTGTATAGTGTGTGACCGAGAGAGCGAGATACAGTCAGCGCGATACTGAGTGAGTGGGCGAATAGTGAATAAGCTAGATAGTCAGAGAGCGAGTCAGCGAGATAGAGAGTGAGCTAGATTGAGATAACCAGTGAGTGAGTGTATAGGTCTGTGTGTCTGCCTATGTGTTGTCTGTGTGTGTCTATGTGTTGTTTGTGTCTCTGTCTGTCAGTATATATGTGAGAGTGTGAATGTCTCTCTGTGTGAGCTTGTGTATCTGTCTATAGTGAGTGAGCGAGATAGTCAGAGAGCGAGTCAGCGAGATAGAGAGGGAGCTAGATTGAGATAACCAGTGAGTGAGTGTATAGGTCTGTGTGTCTGCCTATGTGTTGTCTGTGTGTGTCTATGTGTTGTTTGTGTCTCTGTCTGTCAGTATATATGTGAGAGTGTGAATGTCTCTCTGTGTGAGCTTGTGTATCTGTCTATAGTGAGTGAGCGAGATAGTCAGAGAGCGAGTCAGCGAGATAGAGAGGGAGCTAGATTGAGATAACCAGTGAGTGAGTGTATAGGTCTGTGTGTCTGCCTATGTGTTGTCTGTGTGTGTCTATGTGTTGTTTGTGTCTCTGTCTGTCAGTATATATGTGAGAGTGTGAATGTCTCTCTGTGTGAGCTTGTGTATCTGTATATAGTGAGTGAGCGAGATAGTCAGAGAGCGAGTCAGCGAGATAGAGAGTGAGCTAGATTGAGATAACCAGTGAGTGAGTGTATAGGTCTGTGTGTCTGCCTATGTGTTGTCTGTGTGTGTCTATGTGTTGTTTGTGTCTCTGTCTGTGAGTATATATGTGAGAGTGTGAATGTCTCTCTGTGTGAGCTTGTGTGTCTATAGTGAGTGAGCGAGATAGTCAGAGATCGAGTCAGCGAGATAGAGAGGGAGCTAGATTGAGATAACCAGTGAGTGAGTGTATAGGTCTGTGTGTCTGCCTATGTGTTGTCTGTGTGTGTCTATGTGTTGTTTGTGTCTCTGTCTGTCAGTATATATGTGAGAGTGTGAATGTCTCTCTGTGTGAGCTTGTGTATCTGTCTATAGTGAGTGAGCGAGATAGTCAGAGAGCGAGTCAGCGAGATAGAGAGTGAGCTAGATTGAGATAACCAGTGAGTGAGTGTATAGGTCTGTGTGTCTGCCTATGTGTTGTCTGTGTGTGTCTATGTGTTGTTTGTGTCTCTGTCTGTCAGTATATATGTGAGAGTGTGAATGTCTCTCTGTGTGAGCTTGTGTGTCTATAGTGAGTGAGCGAGATAGTTTGTTGGGGGTAGTGTTGGGGGGTAGTGGTATGTGCAAGTGCAATTATGTACAAGTATACGCATTTATGTGCAAATATATGCATGTTTGTAAAAGTTTTGCATGTTTGTGCTCGCTCTCTTACTCTCTCGATTACTTATTCACTTCATCATTCATTATCTAGATCACTGTTTATTTTATTCACTCACTATCTGGCTCCTCTTTATACCGATCATATACTATCTCGATCACTCTCTCACTCACTATCTTGTCCACTAACATACGCCTTATCTCATCAATCACTATCTTGCTCACTCTCTATAACAAGATAGATACACAAGCACACATACACACAGATAGATCTACAGACTCAAACAGACACATACAGACAGATAGACACACAGGATATCACACACACACACACACACACACACACACACACACACACACACAAAACATATACAAACATATACGCACACTCTCACAAACATACACACACACATTCACACACGCAAACATACAGGCACACAAACATACACACACACACACACCACACACACACACAAACATACACACACGCCAAAACATACACACACACACACACCACACACGCACACAACATAAACATACAACAACACACACGCACACAAACATAAACATACACACACACACACAAACATACACATACACACACGCACACAAACATACACACACATTTACGCATACAAACCTACACACACACACACACACACGCACACACAATCATAAACATACACATACACGCAATCAAATATACACACACACACAGGCACACAAACATAAACACACACACACACACGCACACACACAAACATACATACACACGCACACAAACATACACACACACACAAACACACAACACCCACCCACAAACATACACACACACACGCACACAAACATAAACACACACACACACACACGTACACAAACATACACACACGCACACACACATACACACACACACGCACACAAACATAAACACACACACACACACACACACACACAACATACACACACACACGCACAAAACATACACACACACACACTCACACACACGCACACAATATAAACATACAACACACACACACACACACACAAACATTAACATACACACACACACTCAAACATACACATACACACACGCACACAAACATACACACACATTTACGCACACAAACCATACACCACACACACACGCACACACAATCATAAACATACACACACAAGCACTCAAATATACACACACACAGGCACACAAACATAAACACACACACACACACGCACACACAATCATAAACATACACACACAAGCACTCAAATATACACACACACAGGCACACAAACATAAACACACACACACACACGCACACACACACACAAACATACATACACACGCACACAAACATACACACACACACAAAACACACACACACCACACGCACACACAATCATACAACATACACCACACAAGACACTCACAATACTACACACACACACGGTCACAACAACACATACAACACACACATACACACGCACACAAACATACACGCACACACACACAAACACTCTCACAAACACACACGCACACAAACATACACACACACACGCACACAAACATACACACACACACTACACACAGCACACACAACACCACACCACACACAAACACTCACACACACACCAGCACTACAACACATACACACACACACAACACACACACAACGCACACAAAACATAACACACACACACAACCACCACACACACATAACATACACGCACACGCACACAAACATAAACATACATACACACGCACACAAACATAAACATACACACACACGCACTTAAACATAAACATACATACACACAAACACACGCACGCACACAAATATAAACATACACACACATACGCACAAAAAAATAAACATACACACACACACACGCACTCACCAATACACACACACACGCACTCACATCACATCACTATCACGCACACATACCTCTATCACACATAAACACTCACCGCTACATCACTATCACGCTCTACCTATCACATAATATCATATACACACACATCTATCACACATGCTCAAATACAACACTACACTCTATCACCATATCACGCTCACTCGTCACACTACCGCACATCGCATCATCAAACTATCACTAAACATCACACTCACACAAACATACACACACACACACGGTCACAAACACACACACACACACACACACGCTCACAAACATAAACATATACACACACACACACACACACACAAATACAACACACACTCACACGCATAACCCACACTACACGCACACGTCATTCACAAATTATCCAAACACAAACACACACACCAACACACATCAACACGCTACACAAACATACAACATACACACACACGTACACAAACATGACACACACACATACCCACGCACACATTTACATCACGCACACATCTACATCATACCTTCACACTCACTCACTCAATCATACACGCTCACACGTCATCACAAATCCGATCACTCACAATCACTATCACGCTCACAGCTATCACTCATTAAACACACTAACACTCATCACATATTACGCAACCCACACACTATAACACATATCACGCACATCGTCAACATCATAATCACGCTACATTCAATCACTATACACTCACCGCATATCACACATATCAGCTCACTCGTCATCCTCTACACGCTCATCAATGCTCTATCACACAAATACACACACACAAACATATCACCACACACACACACCATACACCCACCCCCACACCATACTATGTCAACAAACATACATCCACACCTCTAACCACCGCTCACTCACTCAATCACTATCTCGCTCACCCGCTCTATCACTCATTATCTCGCTCACTCGCTAATCACTATCTCGCTCATTAGCGCTATCACTCATTATCAAGCTCACTCACTCTATCACCCATTGTCTCGATCACTCGCTCTATAACTCATTATCACGCTCACTCGTTCAATCACTATCTCGCTCATTCGATCATTCACTACTCGCTCACTCGCACTATCACTCATTATCATGCTCACTCGGTCTATCACTCATTATCACGCTCACTCACTCTCACACGCTCTATCACACATTAACTAGCTCATTCGCTCAATCAATATCTCGCTCAATCACTCTATCACTTATTATCACTCTCACACGCTCTATCACTCATTAACTCGCTCAATCAATATCTCGCTCACTCGTTCTATTTCTCATTATCACGCTCACTCGCTCTATCACTCATAATCACGCTTACTCGCTCTATCTCTCATTATCACGCTCACTCACTCAATCACTATTATCACGGTCACTCGCTCTATCACTCATTTTCACGCTCACACGTTCTATCAATCATTATCTCTTTCACTCGCTTTCTCGCTCTATCACTCATTATCACGCTCACCCGTTCAATCACTAGCTCGCTCACTCGCTCCATCACTCATTATCACGCTCACTCGCTCTATCACTCATTATCACTCTCACATGCTCAATCACTATCTTGCTCACTCGCTCTATAACTCATTATCGCGCACACTCGCTCAATAAGTCATTATCACGCTCACTTGTTCAATCACTATCTCGCTCACTCGCTATATCACTCATTATCACGCTCACTCGCTCTATCTCTCATTTCCACGCTCTCTTGCTCTATCACCCACTATCTCGCTCACTCGTTCAATCACTATCTCGCTCACTCACTCTATCACTCATTTCACGCTCACCCGCTCTATCACTCATTATCTCGTTCACTCGTTCAATCACTATCTCGCTCACTCGCTCTATCTCTCATTATCACGCTCACTCGCTCAATCTCTCATTTCCACGCTCTCTCGCTCTATCACCCACTATCTCGCTCACTCGCTCTTCACTCATTATCACGCTCACTCGCTCAATCACTACCACGCTCACTCGCTCTATCACCCACTATCTCGCTCATTCGCTCAATCACTACCACGCTCACTCGCTCTATCACCCACTATCTCGCTCACTCGCTCTATCACTCATTAGCACGCTCACTCGTTCAATCACTATCTCGCTCACTCGCTCTATTACTCATTCACGCTCACTCGCTCTATCATTCATTATCTCGTTCACTCGTTCAATCACTATCTCGTTCACTCGTTCATTCACTATCTCGCTCACTCGCTCTATAACTCATTATCACGCTCACTCGCTCTATCACTCATTATCTTGTTCAATCACTATCTCGCTCTATTACTCATTATCACGCTCACTCGCTCTATCTCTGATTATCACGCTCACTCACTCTATCACTCATTATCTCGTTCAATCACTATCTCGCTCTATCACTCATTATCACGCTCACTCGCTCTATCTCTGATTATCACGCTCACTCGTTCAATCACTATCTCGCTCTATCACTCATTATCACGCTCACTCGCTCTATCTCTGATTATCACGCTCACTCACTATCTCGCTCACTCACTATCTCGCTCACTCACTCTATTAATCATTATCACGATCACTCTCTCTATCACTCATTATCACGCTCACTCGCTCTATCACTAATTATCACGCTCACTCACTATCTCGCTCACTCACTCGCTCGTCCGCACACTCACTCACACTCACACATACACACACAATCTTTAGTTATATACTGAGCAGCACCATACTAAACTCAGGTAGTATATATATTGTAAGTAACTGCAGGTCTACATACCTGGCAATGCCCAGAAGAAGCACTCAATCTCCTCCTCCTCGACAACATCCATTTCTTCTATCCTTTCTTGAACATCCCCACCGCTTCTGTTCAGCTGCCAGTAACAAGTATATTATAAAGTATGTTCATATCACCAATTAACAACACTTTTGCACAATTATTAGGTTAACAATCGTGTGTCAACAATTGTATGTCAACAATCGTGTGTCAACAATTGTATGTCAACAATCGTATGTCAACAATTGTATGTCAACAATCGTGTATCAACAATCGTATGTCAACATTCGTGTGTCAACAATTGTATGTCAACAATCGTATGTCAACAATTGTATGTCAACAATCGTATGTCAACAATTGTATGTCAACAATCGTGTGTCAACAATCTCACAACAATCGTGTGTCAACAATTGTATGTCAACCAACGTGTGTCAACCAACGTGTGTCAACAATCGTGTGTCAACAATCGTATGTCAACAATCGTATGTCAACAATTGTATGTCAACAATCGTATGTCAACAATCGTGTGTCAACAATCGTATGTCAACAATCGTATGTCTGTCATTATTTTCACAATACAAATCAATTTTTTTTTCTAAAAAAAACATAATTGTAATTAAACTTATTTAATTTTTAAAATTATTTAACATTATTTTTTCTATTTTATTTGTAACTAAGTTAAATATTATTATTTTTTGTAGTTTTTGTAGTTCCATGAGTGCGGTCTTAGAATGCTCCAGTTACCCGCTGTATTATAATATTAACAACAGTATAAAAAATTACAACTTTGATTATTAAATACGATGAAAATGTTGATCGTAAAAAAGAATTAAAATTTTCATGATTAAATAAGATTATGTAAATGCATATAAATATAAAATATAATAAAATAAATCTAAATTTATTTAGATTATAAAATAAATATAAATTATATTTAAATAATATAATAAATATAATAACAATTTTATTGTGTTATTTAATATTATATATCGAGGTTCAAACCACAATAAGAAATGGGAAAACAAGACTAAGATCTTTCAACCGTAACAAGTAGACTTCGTCAAGAGTCAAAAATCCAACTGAAACACTATATGCAGAAAACATCTGGTGAGGAGTTGAGAAGAGTGGGAGGGAAGAGTGGTATCTTAAAAAGGTGAAAGCGCAGGAAAGAACTAACAAAGGAGTACAGTAAGAAAGAGTAAAAAAAAACCATCCACTAACTGTCAGCCCTCTTAGAAAAGGCTATTGCCCTCGTAACGAAAGTATCAAGTTTGAAGAGACCGATACTAATGCTTATAATATTTGATCTATTAAATTTATTCAGAAAACACTGGATACTCTTAACACCGATTTTTCATAGGTAATTAATTTAGCTCCTGTCCAATAAATATGATGATTTTCATTGTTTATATGCAAGAATAAGGCACTACTTTTTTTCCCTCATTCCTCCTAACTACTAACCGTGATATTTTCTGCATCTAGTGTTTCAGTTGGGTTTTTGACACTCTGACAAAGACCGCTTGTTACGGTTGAAAGAGCTTAGATCCCCCCCCCCGTTTCTTATATTATATGAGCCGTTTATTATGAAAGTGGCCTAATTCCATTTTCCAAAAAAATTTAGCTAGCTATTTAAATAATTACATTTTACGTTATCTTTACCTTTTGCGGCAAATTGTACAAAATTTATTTAAAATTACTAAGAATTTTTATAACAAAAATTAGTTGATAAATAAAATGACAATATTTTTAAATTTTGTAAAACGCAAACCTTTAAATATCTCGATTTTAACATAAATGGAATTAGGCCACTTTCAAAATAAGCGGCTCATATACTTATGTATACAATACATTTAATATATATGAGCTATATATTATTTATACTTGCAAATAAACATTTAATTTAAAAAAATTACAAAAAAAATATTGTAATTTTTAAACAATGTATTGTAATTTAAAAATATTGCATTTTTTTTAAACTTTATACGAAATAACAAAAAATAAATAAACTCACAGATGAAGCCGATGACTCATCAAGAGTGGGATTTTTCAGGTGACCCGGTGAATTGAACTTTGGAGTGATATTTTGTCTATCTCTTCTGACAGAGCACCAACCTGCAAACAAAACATATATCAGTTAGATAATGTTGGAGTGGCAGCAATGATGCAAAAGGCGGCTAGTAAAAAAAGAAAATTAAAAAATAATAAAAACATTTTATATTTGAAAAAATAAAATTACAAGCTAACAAAAAAAAAAAACTGAAATTTTATACCAAACTGAGTTTTTACGGTCCTAATTGTTTTTATATTTTATGTGTATACAAAATTTATTTAATTTTTCAAAAACTATCACATTTTTGAATACTTTTTTTTTTTTAAATGTAGTTGAAAGTTTATGGCATTTGTTCGTAATTATATTTATGTTTTATGTGTATAATAAGAGTTTTAAAACGGATTTTTCAACTGTAATATTTGCAAATTAGAAAAAAAAAATTCGTTTTCAAAACTATTTTTTTTTTTAAAGTGTTTGAAAGTTCATTCAATGTATTTGCTTTGCCAAGCTAGATAATTTAGTTTAACAATATAATTATATTATATTTTATAATTTATTATATATTATAACAATATTATATTTTTGTTTACGTTTATGACGACGGTGTATATATATGTATATATATATATAATATATATATATATATATATATATAAGATTACTGTGAAGTCTGGGATAATAACAAAAGTCTAAATTAGATAATTGATTGTAATATCATGAAAATAAATATTTTGAGGACTTTTTTGTAATTTTGAATGTTAACACAAAGGTCAAAAATGATTGCTTTATCATTGAGTGGCTGTTCTACAAAGGAACACACATAATGTACGTCCTTTGAATGTAATAGGCCTTCATACACATCTAAAGAATAATCAATTTATGTAACTTTTTTTGTAGCATATTATAACATAAGTTTTGTTTGATATAAAAGTCAAAACTAAAGTTTAAAACTTAAAAAAAATCTGTTTTGGTCTTTTTTCTTGCCCACCTCGATATATTTTTTATTTTATCTGGAAATGTGGTATTTTAAAAGGGTGAAAGCGCAGGAAAGGACTAATGTCCAGAAAGGGATGTTTGGGGAAACAAAGGAGTACAGTAAGAAAGAATGAAAAAACTATCCGCTAGCTGTCAACCCTCTTTGAAGAGGCTGCGCTTTCACCCTTTTAAAATACCACTCTTCCCTCCCACTCTTCTCAACCCCTCATCAGATGTTCTCTGCATCTAGTGTTTCAGTTGGGTTTTTGACTCTGATGAAGACCGCTTGTTACGATTGAAAGATCTTAGTCTTGCTTTCCCATGTTCTTATTGTGGTTTGATCATTGATTGTTATTTCACGTGTTTATGTGAAATCTTTTTAACGCTAATATAATTATTAGTGTTTATATATATATATAGATCAACATAGACAAAGAAACATAGAGAAATCAAAAGAACACACTTACAGTCTCTAATTTTCGGTTTGAACCGTCTTCGGTTTCTAAACCGAAAATTAGAGACTGTAAGTGTGCTGTTCTTTTGATTTCTCTATGTTTCTTTGTCTATATTGATCCATTTTTGTCCGTTTTGGATAGTATTTCCAACGAAAAAGTATTATATATATATATATATAATACACCGAAATACGATTTATATTATATATATATTATATATATATATATATATATATATATATATATTACACCGAAATACGATATATATATATATATATATATATAAACCGAAATACGATCCAAACTGGACACAATATGAGTTCAAAATTCAAGAAGAGTAACACACAGAGTAAGGAAACACACTGACAGACTCAAATTTTCGGGTAATCCGTCTTCAGCAGAAAAGAGAAAGGGAAACAAAGCACGTTGTAGGCGCCACATGCAACGGGTTACTTGCCGCTGCGTCTACTTAGTCTCCCTTTCTCTTTTCTCCTGAAGACGGATTACCCGAAAATTTGAGTCTGTAAGTGTGTTCTTTACTCTGTGTGTTGTTACTCTTCTTGAATTTGGAACTCGTATATATATATATATATATATATATATATATATATGATAAAACCACAATATGAAATGGGAAAACAAGATTAAGATCTTTCAACCATAACAAGCGGTCTTTGTCAGAGTCAAAAACCCAACTGGCTCTGACGAAGACCACTTGCTGCGGTTGAAATATCTTAGTCTTGTTTTCCCATTTCATATCGATGTTTGCTCATTGATTGTTATTTCACGTGATATGTGAATATTTTTATATATATAAACACTGAAACAGCCAAGGCTACATATTTTGTATTAAAATAAGTACAACCTTCATTGATTAGTCGTGTAATGAGTAAATTGTGTGGTATTTACTCATTTGAGGTAATGTGGTTATACAAAAGTCTCCACACAAATGAAGTTTTTTATTAAACAACAACAATACCTTGTGTTCATCATCAGGAAGACATTACAATATAAATTATATTTAATCAGTTACTTTTAATAATAACCAGTTATTTAATAAAAAAATTCATTGTAGGGTAAAAATCTAATGAAATGGTCTCCACATATAAAAATTTAATGATATAAACAACGCGTTTCGAACACGTAGTGTTCTTCATCAGGCATTAACTAAAAAATACAATGGCACCAGAGAGTTATCTATAGTACAAAGTAAATAAGTACAAAAATTAATATAAAATAAAATAAGGCAGAAAGTATGAACTTAAGGATGAGTGCCTCTGAATAAGACTGACTGGTAATGGAATGGACATGGGTGGAGGTATAGGGTACATATTTCATTAGATTTTTACCCTACAATGAGTAAATACCACATAATAACTGATTGCACTACATTAGAAATAATAAAAAATGTATTATTTCATTCTAATTGGTTTGGTAACTGATTAAATATAATTTGTATTGTAGAGTCTTCCTGTTGATGAACTCAAGTTGTTCGAAACGCGTTGTTGTTTAATAAAAAAACTTCATTTGTGTAGAGACTTTTGTATAACCATATTTTACCTCAGAAGTAAAAACTTTTTGTGTTTTACCATCAAATGTCCAATAAACTTTTCCGAAGTAATTTAAATTTGTACTTAAAAAGATATTGTATGAGGCTTCATTACAACGATGGGAACAAGAATGGTCATCCAAGGTTAAAAGGATCATATACAAAAACGTTCTTTCCTACAATAAAAGAGAGGAAAAAGTGCGACATAGAGCTTTTATACAAGGTAACACAAGATCTTACAGGCCATGGTGGGACTAAATCTTACCTCAATAGATTACATATCATAGACAATGACAGGTGTTTTGTGATGGTGTGTCACCACAGACTTGGAACCATATACTCTTCAGATGCCTAATACTTGACCAAAAGCGACAACGATTTATGACATTTACAATAATAACTGATTGTGTCTGGCCTCCAGCAAATAGTATGATAGTGCAAAACAGTCAACTATTTCAAAATTTTAAAAAATTCATAGACCTTATAGACTTTCCAAAAATTTTATAGTGTGTATCTAAATGTTTAATTTAATGTAATGAAAGGTTTAATGTAATCGTACTGTAATGTATTTTAATGTTAAAACTAAGATTCAATAGTATGTAATATAATATAAATATAAATTAATATAAAAATATAAATTATATGTAATGTATATAATACAGAGTGACCCCCCCCCCAAAAAAAAACGGGCCCCATGTACATTTTATGTGATATCTCCTTTATTAATTCACTTCAGGAGTAAGCCCCAGACCCTCTACCCGTCGCTCATGAGCAAGTTCTGGTTCCAGCAAGACGGAGCAAGTTCTCACACCTCAAACCTGTCCT
The DNA here is from genome assembly GCA_026182355.1 of Hermatobates lingyangjiaoensis. Taxonomy (NCBI): domain Eukaryota; kingdom Metazoa; phylum Arthropoda; class Insecta; order Hemiptera; family Hermatobatidae; genus Hermatobates; species Hermatobates lingyangjiaoensis. The sequence goes on from JAPFBL010000348.1 coordinate 614,532, forward strand.
GAGATTGGCTGAAAGAGAACTTCGGAGGCTGAGTGATCAGTCTCAAGACTGATTTTGAGTGGGCACCCATAACCCGGACCTAAGCACCTCAGATTTTTTTCTTTGGGACTATCATAAGGACAGAGTCAACGCAGGGAAGCCCAGAACCATCACGGAAGCCATCAGGGAGGAGATGAGAGCCATTACCAATTCAGTCTGTAAGAACGTCATGGACAACTTCGTGCTGAGCCTCAATAAATGCACGGAGCTAAATGGACGCCATCTAGAGCACATGCTGTAGAATGGAGAAAAAAAAGGCCAAAGACCCTAGTGTTTTAATGTGATATTTTGAATATAATAAACTAGTTGTGACCAAAGTTTCATTTCATTCGGACAAAACACTATGAAACGGGTCCTAATTAGATTTGGGGCCCGTTTTTTTTTTGGGGGTCACCCTGTATATCGAGCATGCTAAGTAAATGGATTTTATGCGCCCCAAGAAATGCACGGAGATGTTTTGAATATAATAAACTAGTTATAACCAAAGTTTCATTTCATTCAGACAAAACACTAAGAAACGAGGCCTAATTAGAGTTGGGGCCCGTTTTTTTTGGGGGGGGGGGGGGGTGTCACTCTGTATATGAAGGATGCTAAATAAATGGATTTAAAAAAAATAAAAATAGAAAGTAATTTAAGTAGGTGTGGAGTCGGAGTCGGCTGATTTCTCCTAAGTTTGACTGTTCAAGGTAGAAAATATTCTTCGACTCCTCGAACAGACAGGCTAAGCTTTATATTTCAGGTACTAGTATAAAGCATAAGAAGTGTCTCCTTAGTCTGGGTAGAACAAGGTTGAGAAATCTTATTGGAATTCTCACCGGTCACTGTAGACTGAGAAGACATCTAAATATCATGGGTATAGAAAACAGCGCGATTTGCCAAAAATGTGGAGAAGAAGATGAAACCTCCGTCCACTATGTGGCTGAATGCCCTGTGTATAGCATCCTTAGAGTAAATACTTTAGGTACAAGTACTATAATAATTAAAATGATAGATAAATTAAGGGAAATACAGTGGTACCTTGGGATACGAGTGCCCCAACATACGAGTTATTTGAGATATGAGCTGTCAAATAAGCAAAATTTTGTTTTGAAATACGAGTGAAATTTGAGATACGAGGAACAGACAATTGTAGTATTAGGTCATTCATAAATATGCACATTTCTTTTTTCTACAATCCCGCTTACTGCCCACTCAGTTCTCAGTTTACCTGTGAAAATTGGAAGATCTTGGGAATGTGGGAGAGAGTTTCACAGTTCGTTGCAAAGAAACACCCCGAAAAAGTTGAACTGGTCGTGCATCGCATCTATTTAATGAAACTTGCCTAACTCATTTTCGTAGCATTCTGAAACGGAGGAAGAAACAAACCTCCTTTGACAGTTTTTTTTTAATCCTGCAAAGCTACTGTATTTTTTTGATACAGTAGCATTTAAGTTATGTCTAACTTAAATTTAAATAACCAAAATACTAATTGCATATGTACGTAAACTTAATAAAACTAGTTTTTTTCTAACCACCTCTACATTCTCTTTTATTATGTTTTTATACAATATTTGTCATTTATAAATACATTTTTCTTGTTCAAAATCATGCAACAAAAACAATTATGGGCAAGAATTTTTGTGGTTCGAACGGATTAATGACATTTCAATTGATTTCAATGAGGAAAATTGCTTTGAGATACGAGTAAATTGACATACGAGCAAGGTTACGGAACTAATTAAACTCATATCCCCAGGTACCACTGTATAATGGAAAAACCTCCTGATCTATATAGAAAGATCAGGAAGATTCTCCTAGGAGTATGATCCGGGATACATGGGGAAGGCAATGGAGAAACCTTGTGATCTATATAGAATGATCAGGAAGATTCTCCTAGGAGTATGATCCGGGATACATGGGGAAGGCAATGGAGAAACCTTGTGATCTATATAGAATGATCAGGAAGATTCTCCTAGGAGTATGATCCGGGATACATGGGGAAGGCAATGGAGAAACCTTGTGATCTATATAGAATGATCAGGAAGATTCTCCTAGGAGATACATGGGGATCATACCCCATATCAGGGATCCGGGATACATGGGGAAGGCAATGGAGAAACCTTGTGATCTATATAGAAAGATCAGGAAGATTCTCCTAGGAGTATGATCCGGGATACATGGGGAAGGCAATGGAGAAACCTTGTGATCTATATAGAATGATTAGGAAGATTCTCCTAGTATGATCCGGGATACATGGGGAAGGCAATGGAGAAACCTTGTGATCTATATAGAAAGATCAGGAAGATTCTCCTAGGAGTATGATCCGGGATACATGGGGAAGGTAATGGAGAAACCTTGTGATCTATATAGAAAGATCAGGAAGATTCTCCTAGGAGTATGATCCGGGATACATGGGGAAGGCAATGGAGAAACCTTGTGATCTATATAGAATGATAAGGAAGATTCTCCTAGGAGTATGATCCGGGATACATGGGGGAGGCAAAAAGGATGTATATTTTCCTCGACTCCGACTCCACAGACACCACTTATATTTTAGTACAGATAAGTTTAATATAAATACCATGGGTCGCCAGTATATCTGCTCCTTGCCTGCTGGTAGCAATATTATTCAAAGCAACATAAGCAGCTCCTCGTACTTGATAATAAGGCGATGATGTTGATAGCCTAATAATAGCCGGCACTAAGGCACTGTCAAGGTGAACTGCAATGCCTGACAGTGCATACAGTGCCACTTTCAGTTCCACTACTTCTGACTCATTCTGACACTTACCCTCCTTGACTCTCTGAAACAGATATCAAATAACATCAATACCTACAGCACATGTCATTCAGACAATACATAAGGTCCTTCAATAATCTACCCTTTATATTAAGTCGAAGAATATACCCATAAGTAAAAGTGGTCAAAATTTTATTAATATTTAGGATGA
>JAPFBL010000348.1:620000-644677 GCA_026182355.1 Hermatobates lingyangjiaoensis
AGAGAGAGGAGGGAGAAAAAGTCGAGAGAGAGGGAAGGGAGGGGAGAGAGGGGGAGAAAGAGAGTGAGAGAGGGGGAGAGAGAGAAAAAAGTAGGGAGAGTGAGAGGGGGAGAGAAAGAGGAGGGAGGGAGAGTGTCAGAGAGAGGAGGGAGAAAAAGTCGAGAGAGAGAGAGACGGAGTGAAGGGAGGGAAGAGAGGGGGAGAAAGAGAGTGAGAAGGAGAGAGAGGAGAAAGAGGGAGAGAGATAAAAGAAGAAGAATTAACATTTTCGAGTCAACCATCAAAGTGTTCGGCAAAATTAGTTGTATAGTGCATCAATACTTTTTACTACTCCATACTACATAAACTTGATGTTATAATAGTTTAGTACAATACAATATTAGTTACAAAATTTTCGAAATCAATTTAGTGCAGCCAATTGTAAATTAAACTACAAACTTCTCAATTTGTCTTCCATGATGGTATTTCTTATGGAACTTATCTTCAATAGTTCCACGAATGGAAATTAAATTAACTTGCTCATTAATTAACATTACAAACACAAAACAGGGAGGGAGAGGAAGAAAAAGGAGATTAAATCAACACAAAAGATTAAATCAGTCATTGAATTTCAAATAATTCACTCTGACGTTCTTAAAGCTCACGATAAGATGTAAACCTAAAGAAGACCATTAAGCGTTCGATAAGCGTTGTTAGTTTTTATATTAAACTTTTTTTGTGTGTGGAGACGTAATTTTTGAAATTCCCCCTCCATATGAGTAAATACTACACTATAACAGATTGCACAATCAATTTACCTTGGGGGGGGGCCAGGTTAACTCTGGTTAACGTACTCACCTCTGGGCTGGTAGTATGGGGTTCGATCCCTACCCGGCCCTCGATTTATTCAAGCTAGAGGTGAATAAATCTGAGTACATCGTCTCTCGGAGAGGACGTTAAGCCTGTTTTGATCTTCACGTTCCTCGGTATTTTGTGCCATAATCGCTTAGTCAAGCCAGGCCGCCTTGTTAATAAGTTGCCCTTTAGCCACTTGAAACATGGGGGTGCCTGAGGTGGACCTCGCGAGGGCGGGCAACTCAATGCTAAGCACGAATTCTGACAGAGGACGTTAAGCCGTCGGTCCCGAGCCTATACGATGTCACGTACTTGTTAAAGATACCTACTCGAAATGGACTTGAGCTAGGCAAAATTTACGATTCCCAATGTAGAATCTATAGAATCACCGACCAAACAAAAAGCCAGTAAACGGCTGACGTTATCACCCACTAGGGGATCGGTTTAAACAATAAAAAAAGAAAAATCAATTTACCTAAAGTTATAATGATTGGACCATTTCGTCAGTTGATTCGTGACAAAGTTGGCCTGTTTCAAAGAATTATATCCTTTAGTAGTGGACAAACATCTGACCAACAGGAGTACTCCTTGGTCTCCATGTCTGACCAGCGATGGCGCCTGTCTTACAAGGCACTCTAGGTAGACCTGCAAACACAGTCATAACACAATCACTTCTACACATATCTAAGATTTAGATTGATGATTTAAGACTAGAAAAAGTATTAAGAATAACAAACAAAAAAGCTTTTGAATAACTAGATGGAATATAGTCAAAACTATTCAATAGACAAAGAAAATAATAAAAGAAATAGATTATTAAATGATAACCAATGGCGTAGCAACTATTTTGCCCCCCCCCCCCCCCCCGGGGCGGAAAAAAAATTTGCCCCCCCCCCCCCCTCAAAGCATCTTGCAGTTGACAATCCATACCCTTCAAATTCCAGAAAGTCCTCAAATATTGATTTTCATTAATTACAATCAAGGATCTAATGTTAGACTGCTGTTATTAGTCTCAGACTTTCATCTCATTACAGTATGTACTCGTATAGATATACAGTCGTCTTCAAAGAAAATTAAAGATTTTTCAAAATAAAAACGTACAATTCAAATCATAAAAAAATGGTTTAATTAAATTAACTGGCTACACAAACAAATAAAATAAACGTTCAACCCCCTTTAAAAATAACTAGTTTTGTAAAATTTAAAATATACTAATTTTTAATATGCAAATATTACAGTTGAAAAATCCGTTTAAAAACATATTACTGACATAAAACAAAAAAAATATAACGGCCTAAAAAAAACTCATTTTGGTATAAAATTTCAGTTTTTTTGTTAGGTTTTTATTATTTTAATTTTTTTCTTTTTTTTGATCTACTCAAAATGCCGATCGTCGCCAGGGGAGGACCACCAAATGAAGCTAACTGCGGTACTATAGTACAGAAGAGGGGAAAGTACAATAGTTCTTAGAAGACACTTGCTGGTCCTCATCTTTGAGCAGCAATACTATAGAATCATAATAGCGATATGATAATTAGGTATCTACTGCTCACATACCTTTGAAGCACAGGCCTCGTGAAGAGCTCCTATAGCATAGGAAGACACTTGCTTGTCCTCATCATCGAGCAGTAATACTAAATGGTAGATGACGAATTCCATGATTGCCCCACTAAGCGACATTCGAAGCATTGCATGTAGTAATTTAGCAACGTACATCCTCCCGTAAACTGACTTGGACTCGATAACCTTGGTCAGCAACTTCCTGCAAGGCATACCACCATTAAATATCAGAGTTCACATTTATTATAAAAGTTATATATTTGTTGTTGAAAATTGAAATTTTTTATAGACTCAGTTGAAAGTTGTTAGATATATATATATATATATAAACAATTAAAAGAAACGGTCCAGCGGACTTTTTAAATAAAATTAATTCAAAACGAAGGAAACACACAGAAAGACACAGACATAACTCACATCGATATTACGACCATCGTCGTCATCAGGAGGTGTGAAGAGCGAAGAGCGAAGAGCCCCGCAGGAAGACAGGGCGGCGACACCAGAATCGCCGCCCTGTCTTCCTGCGAGACTCTTCACACCTCCTGATGACGACGATGGTCGAAATCGATGTGAGTTATGTCTGTGTCTTTCTGTGTGTTTCCTTCGTTTTGAATTATATATATATATATATATATATATATATATATATAATATATATATATATATATTAATTTATATATATATATATATATATATATATATATTAATTTTATATATATATATATATATATATATATATTTGTGTATGACGACAGCAAATCTTCACGTAAACAGGTTTCATTAAAGTATACAGCAGCTTCTGCGTTAACGACTTTTAAGCTGGTCTGCTCCAATTTACAAGAACAATCTATGAAAGCACAACTAATCTATGATCTATGATTGACTATCTATGATTGCACAACTATCTATGATTGACAATCTAAAACCCAGTGCAACCTGCAAATTTATGTTTACTATGTAGTTTTATCTTTTGCATTGGTAATTTGCATTGTTTTGTAGTAAGTATGATATAATTTTTATTTTTGTTAGTAACTTTTGTTCAATTACTTTATCTTTCGTTACACCCTGATGATGGTCATTGATAACTGAAACGTTGGATTTAAATTTTTAAATGTATGATAACTAAATATTACATGGAATTTACAAGGAAATCTTTTGCTGATTTATTACACTTAGTACCAAATGAATGGAAGTGTGAGATCAGAAAACTAGAGAAGCTAAATCGAAAAATCATCCATAGAGAAATTGGCAAACAATTTAATTATGTATATATATATATATATATATATATATATATATATATATATATATATATATTATAGTTCAATATAAAGAAAGAAACATAGAGAAATCAAAAGAACACACTTACAGTCTCTAATTTTCTGTTTGAACCGTCTTCAGGAGAGATAAGAGAGGGAAACCAAGCGCACTGGTTCCGAGACGGTTGGGTCTCCAACCGTCTCTGAACCAGTGCGGTTGGTTTCCCTCTCTTATCTCTCCTGAAGACGGTTCAAACAGAAAATTAGAGACTGTAAGTGTGTTCTTTTGATTTCTCTATGTTTCTTTCTTTATATTCAACTATATTTGTCCGTTTTGGATCGTATTTCCAACGAAAAAAAGTGTATATATATATATAACAAATTCAATAATATATCAACCGTTGGATAGAATAGGTGTATAATGTAATCGGGATTCGGTCAATTTTCCAGGATCAAAATCAAACTCTCAATGCCGACGTTTCGGTTTTATTTAAAACCTTTTTTAGAAAAAGGTTTTAAATAAAACCGAAACGTCGGCATTGAGAGTTTGATTTTGATCCTGGAAAATTGACCGAATCCCGATTACATTATACACCTATATATATATATATATATATAATTGAGTCGTTATCAGCCTTTGGAGCGATTCACTTCTTTTCCTGAAGACGAGGACATCGAAATATAGTAGTGAGTTCAGTGGTTTCCTTTCTATGTGTTCTTTTTTAAATTCTAGTTTATATATATATATACAAAACTAAAATTTATCGGGACTCGGTCAGTTCTTCAGGTTCAAATTAAACTCTCATTGCCAACGTTTCGGTGTTTATTTAAAACCTTTTTCATAGGCAGAAGTATAGTTTTGAAACAGAAAAACTAAGTATTACATTACAAATTATTTTACAAAGAAAAAATAGTATGTGGATTTTAACAACTGAAGTCTGAATGAACACGTGACACTGTGTCACACAGTTTTTAGTGTGTGTGACACAGTGTCACGTGTTCATTCAGACTTCAGTTGTTAAAATCCAAAGACTCATTTTCTTTGTAAAATAATTTGTAATGTAATACTTAGTTTTTCTGTTTCAAAATTTATACTTCTGCCTATGAAAAAGGTTTTAAATAAAGACCGAAACGTTGGCAATGAGAGTTTAATTTGAACCTGAAGAACTGACCGAGTCCCGATAAATTTTAGTTTTGTTTCTATTCAACGGTCGATACTTTTATCAATATATATATATAAAGATTTATATATATATATATATATATATATATATATTTATATATATGGGTCTCCAACCGTCTCTGATCCAGTGCGCTTGGTTTCCCTCTCTTATCTCTCCTGAAGACGGTTCGAACCGAAAATGAGAGACTGTAAGTGTGTTCTTCTGATTTCTCTATGTTTCTTTGTTTATATTGAACTATATATATATATATATATATATATATATATATATAGTTCAATATAAACAAAGAAACATAGAGAAATCAGAAGAACACACTTACAGTCTCTAATTTTCGGTTTGAACCGTCTTCAGGAGAGATAAGAGAGGGAAACCAAGCGCACTGGATCAGAGACGGTTGGAGACCAACAGTGTTGCCGCATGCGCGCCCGTTCACAGAAAATAAGGTAGACAGGAATCAATTTATAATTAATTTATAATTTATAAAATAAAATAATGGAATATGAAAACAATAAATATATAAAAAAGAAAAAATTGAAAAAATAAGGGAAATTGATACAGAGAAATTGATACATAAACAAAAGTGCTGACTATGCTATGATAAAATAAAATAAAACTAAGAATACAAATAATAATAACAAATGAAATAATTTAATAAAAAAAAAAAAAAAAAAATGTGAAAAGGCAAGGAACTTTTAGACATTATCGCTTTAGATTGAGGCCAGGTGCACTACGCGCACTTAATAGCCAAATATGGGCTTCTTCGGAGGCTCGTAGTGTGAGATCTTTGCTGTCAGGGGGTATTTGTCGCAGAATCTGTAACCTGTAGCACTCATTAAAAGGGAGACCGTGGCTATTGGCATGTATGGCAATAGGAAGATGGGAGCGACTATTGACTGAAGCTCTGTGATTGTTCATACGGAGACTAAGCTTGGTGGATGCTTGGCCTACGTAGAACGAATCACACTTGGTACACTCCAAACGGTACACACAGTTTTTGGAGGTACACGAGCAGTCAGTTGCAACAGGATAGAGGGTGTTATGGGGGGGAGCTGTGAAGTGTGGTTGGGGATTTATAATGGGACACGTGAGGCAACCTCGACGTCCGCACAGTTGCGCTCCAGAGGGCAAACTGTTTGCCCTCGTGGAGGTTAGCTTCCTGTGCGAAAGAAAATTGCCAAGGTTGGGAGGACGTCTGTAGGATAGGCATGGCGGATTAGGAAAGGTTTTGGAGGTGGCTGGGGAAGAGGATATGATCGGGAAAAGTTCTTTAATGATGGTACCCAGTCTGTGGATACCTGGGAAGTAGGTTGTTATAAGGTAGGGAGACCCAGAGGGAGAGGAAGAGGAGGTTGATGTAGGATTGTGTTTTAAATTCTAGTTTATATATATATATACAAAACTAAAATTTATCGGGACTCGGTCAGTTCTTCAGGTTCAAATTAAACTCTCATTGCCAACGTTTCGGTGTTTATTTAAAACCTTTTTCATAGGCAGAAGTATAGTTTTGAAACAGAAAAACTAAGTATTACATTACAAATTATTTTACAAAGAAAAAATAGTATGTGGATTTTAACAACTGAAGTCTGAATGAACACGTGACACTGTGTCACACAGTTTTTAGTGTGTGTGACACAGTGTCACGTGTTCATTCAGACTTCAGTTGTTAAAATCCAAAGACTCATTTTCTTTGTAAAATAATTTGTAATGTAATACTTAGTTTTTCTGTTTCAAAATTTATACTTCTGCCTATGAAAAAGGTTTTAAATAAAGACCGAAACCACAATCCTACATCAACCTCCTCTTCCTCTCCCTCTGGGTCTCCCTACCTTATAACAACCTACTTCCCAGGTATCCACAGACTGGGTACCATCATTAAAGAACTTTTCCCGATCATATCCTCTTCCCCAGCCACCTCCAAAACCTTTCCTAATCCGCCACGCCTATCCTACAGACGTCCTCCCAACCTTGGCAATTTTCTTTCGCACAGGAAGCTAACCTCCACGAGGGCAAACAGTTTGCCCTCTGGAGCGCAACTGTGCGGACGTCGAGGTTGCCTCACGTGTCCCATTATAAATCCCCAACCACACTTCACAGCTCCCCCCCATAACACCCTCTATCCTGTTGCAACTGACTGCTCGTGTACCTCCAAAAACTGTGTGTACCGTTTGGAGTGTACCAAGTGTGATTCGTTCTACGTAGGCCAAGCATCCACCAAGCTTAGTCTCCGTATGAACAATCACAGAGCTTCAGTCAATAGTCGCTCCCATCTTCCTATTGCCATACATGCCAATAGCCACGGTCTCCCTTTTAATGAGTGCTACAGGTTACAGATTCTGCGACAAATACCCCCTGACAGCAAAGATCTCACACTACGAGCCTCCGAAGAAGCCCATATTTGGCTATTAAGTGCGCGTAGTGCACCTGGCCTCAATCTAAAGCGATAATGTCTAAAAGTTCCTTGCCTTTTCACATTTTTTTTTTTTTTTTTATTATTAAATTATTTCATTTGTTATTATTATTTGTATTCTTAGTTTTATTTTATTTTATCATAGCATAGTCAGCACTTTTGTTTATGTATCAATTTCTCTGTATCAATTTCCCTTATTTTTTCAATTTTTTCTTTTTTATATATTTATTGTTTTCATATTCCATTATTTTATTTTATAAATTATAAATTAATTATAAATTGATTCCTGTCTACCTTATTTTCTGTGAACGGGCGCGCATGCGGCAACACTGTTGGTCTCCAACCGTCTCTGATCCAGTGCGCTTGGTTTCCCTCTCTTATCTCTCCTGAAGACGGTTCAAACCGAAAATTAGAGACTGTAAGTGTGTTCTTCTGATTTCTCTATGTTTCTTTGTTTATATTGAACTATATTTGTCCGTTTTGGAACGTATTTCCAACGAAAAAAAGTGTATATATATATATATATATATATATATATATTAATATATTATTAATATATATATTAAATACATTATATATATTACATATAATATATATATATATATATATATGTGTGTGTGTGTGTGTGTGTGTGTGAGTGTGTATACTCAAGAACACAGAAAAAAGAACACATAAAATCACTACAAACACCACTTCTTATCTTTATCACCACAAAATCCACTATATTTGTGAGAATTATAGTACGATTTAAGATGAAAGGGTCATATCTTCAGCTGAAGACTAAATGTCAAATCTTGGATTGAAGTTAAATTTTTAAAGTAAGAAATTCATGCATTTCATCCCTCAGAAGGACACAACAGTCATCTTTTACTATATAAGGTACTCGTTAAAGACCCTTATATGGGTTATTATATGTGAAACACATACTTTTCACAGATGAATAATATGACTCCTATAAATAAAATATTTTACAAATACAATATGAGTCATATGTTTAACTCCTAAAACAACAATAAACATCATCATACAAGCATTAGTGTTTGTACATATTCTGTAAATAAAGTAGTGAGACTGATTTTTTTTAAATTTTCTATTTAAATATAATTACAATGTGATATTGTCACCTTCAAAATAGTTCCCTTCGGAAGCCACACAGCGCTGGAGACGGTCCTTCCAATCATTGTACCATTGCTGGAACTCGGATTCTGGAATGGCCTTCAGCTGGTCGGTTACAGCAGTTTGTATGTTTTGTAGTGTCCCGAAATAAGTTCCCTTGAGGTGATTTTTCAATCTCGGGAAGAGGAAAAAGTGATAAAGACTCAAGTCTGGTGAATAAGGAGGCTGAGGAGCAACAGGAATGTTTTTACTGGCCAAAAACTCGTTTTCTTTTCGGAATTTTCGGAACCATTTTCGCACAAATTTTTCTCATCTCCAATTCATTGGTCAAAATGTGATGAACGGAGGTGTGATTCAAATTCAACTGTTCCCGATCATTCTGACTGTCAAGCGTCGATCTGAACGCACAAGGTTCCGTACTCTGTTGACATTTTCATCGGTGTTTGCACTTGAAGGCCTTCCGCTTCGTGGTTCATCTTCAATCGACTCTCTTCCTTCTGAAAATTCCTTAAACCACCGAAAAACCTGTGCCCTTGATAAAACACGTTCTCCATAGGCCGGTTTCGGTTGCATTATGTCCAAGTCTGAAGCAAAATTTGATTGCACACCGCTGCTCAACTTTGAGGTCACTCATTTTTAAAACGCTCAAGAAAAAACCATTTCACGAAAACCAACGCTACGGACAAACAAATGACTGTGGCGAGTTCAGATTCATACTGGAGGCGCATCACACGTGCACCTGACGCTACTCAAGGCCACGCGTCTCCAGCATTGCCAGATCGAAAGCGACGTTGCCAGTCTCACTACTTTATTTATACACGTATGATGACAGGTATTTGTTAAGCATAACCACTTTAATGAACCTGATTATGGTATTCCTAAGGATCATAAATATCGAATCAATTATGGTTAAAGTTGTTATTAATTAAAGTAACCGGTTATTAACACTTATATAATAAGTAAATTAGAACACTAACCTGGAATTTTCATCAGAAGCGTAGTCGAGACAGGATACTGTTAGCTTGATGTAGCAATCTTGATTGGTTGATGTCAGCAAATCGGTGAGCCTAAAAGAAATATTCATTATTAATAAATATACGGGGTAGTAATGGAGTGATTAAGCGCCTTAAGGGGTTCACGAGTCTACCCTGTTAACTTGCTATAAGCAGGGACAAACGAAAGAGGAGGAGAAGGTGATCAGGGGCCAGGCCTGACCACCTTCACGAGGCTACCCTGTTAACCTGCTATATGCAGGAACAAAAGAAAGAGGAGGAGAAGGTGACCAGGGGCTGGGCCTGACCACCTTCACGAGGCTACCCTGTTAACCTGCTATATGCAGGGACAAATGAAAGAGGAGGAGAAGGTGATCAGGGGCTGGGCCTGACCACCTTCACGAGGCTACCCTGTTAACCTGCTATATGCAGGGACAAACGAAAGAGGAGGAGAAGGTGATCAGGGGCTAGGCCTGACCACCTTCGCGAGTCTACCCTGTTAACCTGCTATATGCAGGGACATATAGTTCGATCCTACGAACTAATCTCCTGCTAACAGGGTTCAACTGGAAAAGGAGTTGGCCAAGTGACATGTTAAATTAAAATCGATGACTCATGCTTAGTCATTGCTATAAATAGATTAAAAGGATTAGTACAGGTTAATATAAAGAAAAGGTCAAAGGTCAATAATGAACAAGAAACAAGCGGTTAGAATAAAAGAGTTGAAAGGTCAACGGTATAACTGGACTAATATATATATATATATATCGAAAAGGAAACAATTCAAATGATGTGTTTTATAAATATTATTTTAGAGTTGGTAGGATATGATGAATGAAGGCTTACACGGTGTACAAGGAGGCAGCAACCAATGCCTGTCGACCACGTTCAGAACAAGTAAACCTGCCAATCATCAAGAAATAGTCTCTTGTTCGACTATTTGTGCAGGCACTGGGTGACATGAAGCAGTCATGCGCCGACTTGGAGCTTAGTATCTCAACAATGCACGACTTGACGCAGGAAAGTATCTCCATTACTATTCTCGACATTTCCATCTAAAAAAAAAAAAAAAAAAAAAAAAAACACAAACGATTAATATAATCATTAGTTGTGCAATCCGTAATTGTGTGGTATTTACTCATTCTGAGGTAAAATGGATAAACCAAGAAAACATTGGCATGACTGTGCGCTCCTTTGAGAAAAGAACCAGGGAACATTTTAATGAATACTTGCAAAGGAAAAATGACAATAAGAATAATAAACACATTTTGAGAAACACCTTGTCAAGCACCATCTTCAGCAAAAAAATGTGAAGCTTTTTGCTGAAGATGTTGGATGTAACACCGAAACATGTCTAATAAGAATTCAGACAAATATGGTGATTTAATTTTTAAGTTGAAAACAGAAATGAAGAAAACATTTCGAAATTTGGAAAAATATTCTACGAAGTTTAATCAAGTGGAATCAGACATAGAGTCCCGATAAATTTTAGTTTTGTGTATATACATCAATGATCAAACCACAATATGAAATGGGAAAACAAGATTAAAATCTTTCAACGTAACAAGAGGTCTTCGTCAGAGTCAAAAACCTAACTGAAACAGTAGATGCAGAAAACATCTGGTGAGGGGTTGAGAAGAGTGGGAGGGAAGAGTGGTATTTTAAAAGGGTGAAAGCCCAAGAAAGGACTAATGTCCAGAAAGGGATGTTTGGGGAAACAAAGGAGTACAGTAAGAAAGAGTAAAAAACTATCCGCTAGCTGTCAACCCTCTTTGAAGAGGCTATTGCCCTCGTGACGAAAGTATCAAGTTTGAAGAGACCATTACTAATGTTTATAATATTTGATCTATTAAATTTAATTAGAGACGATTCAATAATATTTCTTAACAACGATTTTTCATAGGTAATAAATTTAGCTATAAATAAAACATCTCACCAAATGTTTCCTGCATCTAGTGTTCATCAGTTGGGTTTTTGACTCTGACGAAGACCGCTTGCTACGGTTGAAAGATCTTTGTCTTGTTTTCCCATTTCTTATTGCAGTTTGATCATTGATTGTTATTTAACGTGTTTATGTGAAATCTTTATATATATACATATATATATGATCAAACCACAACATGAAATGGGAAAACAAGACTAAGCTCTTTCAACCGTAACAAGTCTTCGTCAGAGTCAAAAAACCAACTGAAACACTATATGCAGGACTCATCTGGTGAGGGGTTGAGAAGAGTGGTATTTTAAAAAAGTGAAAGCGCAGGAAAGGACTAATGTCCAGAAAGGGATGTTTGCGAAAACAAAGGATTACAGTAAGAAAGAGTAAAAAACTATCCGCTAGCTGTTAACCCTCTTTTATTGCCTTCGTACTGAAAGTACCAAGTTTGAAGAGACCGTTACTAACGTTTATAATATTTGACCTATTAAATTTAATCAAAAATCATTCGATAATATTTCTTAACAACGCCGATTTAAGATAATTAATAAATTTAGCTCCTGTCTAATCAATATGATCGTTTTCATTACTTATATGCAAGAATAATGGCGCTACTTTTTTCCTGTATACTTATGTCGTATTGGTGTTGTTTTACACATGTCTGTAAATCATCTCTTTTATCATTAGTTTTTGAAAATCATCAACCTTATTGTTGTTTTGTACATGATGAGGCAAATAGATGATGAGACAAATAGATGATGAGGCAAATAGATGATGAGACAAATAGATGATGAGGCAAATAGATGATGAGACAAATAAATAAGAAGAAATCCCCTTACGTCTGTGTAGAGAGCGAGAAGCAAGGACACTAAGTCGAGAAGAGCTAAAGTCAATTTACTGTTTGACTTTCTGTCTGAAGCAGACACAACTTGACTGAATTTACCAACGCGTGGAAGATAAAAGTTAGCCAGTCTTCGTATGACGGATCTTTTAGTGGCATCAAGTGTTCTTAACAACCCCAATTGACTACAACTGCCGATCTGAAAAAAAAAAACAAGTTTATTATTAACAATATTTTATGATAAACAGCAAGAAATGAATGGGAGAGAGACTTTTTTAGATGTTTCAAGCCAATAGTTTATCTCAAAAGAGAATATCAAAAATGAAAATGAAAACATACAGACTTATCAAATCGAATAATCATGGCATTCTATCAACTGCATTTATAATTGTTTGATAGAGAGATAGAGAGTAAGAGAAGGGACAGTGAGAGAGAGGGGAGAGAGAAAAAAGTAGGGAGAGAGAGAGAAGGGGACAGAGAGATAGAGAGTAAGAGAAGGGAGAGTGAGAGGGAGGGGAGAGAAAAAAGGAGGGAGAGAGAGTGAAAGTGGGGAGAGAAAAGAGGAGGGAGAAAGAATGAGAGAAGGGGACAGAGAGAGTGAGAAAAGGGGACAGAGAGAGAGTAAGAGAAGGGACAGGGAGAGAGAGTGAGAGAGGGGAGAGAAAAAAGGAGAGAGAGAGAGAGAGAGAGAGAGAGAGAGAGAGAGAGACATGTGTCTACCCTCAACTCAGTTATTCGTACATGTGCTGCGTCACAGCTAAATATGTGTCACTTCATTAAAGCAGCTAGAGGTAAAATGGGGCATAAAAAATCCTACCCGATCGACCGAGGCCCGCGGGTTAAAGAAACCGAGAGGTTTCTTTACGGTTATGTTCTCTTTTGCATGTTGAGTACCCAGTGTTTTTTATTTATTTATTTATTTTTTATTATGATTATTTATAATTTAGCCAAATTTACACAACAATTTTTACACAATAAAATAAAACGAACCATAGAGACTAAAAACACATGAAAATTAAGCAAACCCAGTAAAATATAACAATAAAAATAAATATAAAAAATAAATGTTTCTTTATGTACATTGAACTGTATTTGTCCATTTCGGATCGTATTTTCATCGAAAAAGTACATATGTATATATATATAATATATATATATATATATATATACCATGATAAACGAAAAACGGTCCGGCAGGACAAATAACAATTAAAATAAGCAGTGACACATAAACAGAAACACAACAAAGACTCACTTTTCAATATTTCGACCGTAATGGCGGTCGTCCTCAGGAGAAGAAGTGAATTGACGGAGGGACGACAGTCAACACACACATACATATATATATATATATACACGTTTCACGATGAATCACAAACACAGAACTAGGGAACAAACACACTTACTGTCTCTAATTTTCGGATGAACCGTCACCAGGAGAGTTGAGAAAGGGACACCAAGCGCACTTGCGAAGCGACGGTTGTAGACCAACAGTGTTGTCACACGCGTGTCCGGTTCAAGTGAGGTAAGAGAAATTAACTAAGAATAAGCTAAGAAATAGAAAGTGAAAATGAAGAAAATTAGTTAATATAAATAATAAAAACTTAAAAGATAATAATGAAGAAAATAAGAGGAAAATAGCTGAAAGAAACTAAAATCCAGGAATATAAACATCATCCTCATCATTATTATTATTTAAGTATCTATTATTTGTATTCCAGGATTTTATTCTGCTTCAGCTATTTTCCTCTTATTTTCTTCATTATTATCTGTTAAGTTTGTATTATTTATATTTCCTAATTTTCTTCGTTTTCACTTTCTATTTCTTAGCTTATTCTTAGTTAATTTCTCTTACCTCACTTGAACCAGGCACGCGTGTGACAACACTGTTGGTCTCCAACCGTTGCTTCACAAGTGCGCTTGGTGTCCCTTTCTCAACTCTCCTGATGACGGTTCAACCGAAAATTAGAGACAGTAAGTTTGTTTGTTCCTTAGTTCTGTGTTTCTGATTCATGGTGAAACATTTTTTGTCCTTTTGTATAGTTTTCCTGTTTACAATATATATATATATATATATATATATATATATACGTTTCACGGTAAATCACAGACACAAAAAAAGGACCTTTTTTCTCTCCCCTCTCTCACTCTCTCTCCCTGTCCCTTCTCTTACTCTCTCTGTCCCCTTCTCTCACTCTCTCTCTCCCTCCTTTTTTCTCTCCCCTCTCTCCCTGTCCCTTCTCTCTCTCTCTCTCTCTCTCTCTCCCTGTCCCTTCTCTTACTCTCTATCTCTCTGTCCCCTTCTCTCACTCTCTCTCCCTCTTTTTTCTCTCAGCTCTCTCTCTCTCTCTCAACCAGTACTTCATATTTTTCTCACTCTGTTTTTCATTCTTCCTATTATGCTATCTTCTATTCTTCGAAATATTATTCCCCACTGTTTTTGTTATGTTTACCTTTGCTTACTTCCTTCATATTCATGGCTGGAAGTCGATTGTTTCATGAGTAAACAACTTTAGAGAAACAGATGATGTAATGAAAAAGAAACAAGGCCACCCACGAACAGCAAAGTCACCACAAAACATTGACGCGGTGAGACAATCTGTTTTGAGATCTTCCCCGGCGGTTTACCCGCAAACACGCATGTGCTCTTGGGTTATCTGCTTGTTCTGTGATACAAATCCTCCATGAAGAATTGAAACTTTATCTCACTCTCTCTCTCTCTCTATTGTTTAAATGCAACATAAACCCATATAGGTTAATCATACAAGCGCTAAAAATACATTTTACTACAATAAACGTCTTTAATAAAAAGATTTCATACAAACACGTGAAATAACAATCAATGATCAAACGACAATAAGAAATGGGAAAACAAGATTAAGATCTTTCGAACGTAACAAGTGGTCTTCGTCAGAGTCAAAAAAGTAAAACCCAACTAAAAAACCTAGTTAGTTGGGTTTTTGACTCTGACGAAGACCGCTTGTTACTGTTGAAAGATCATAGTCTTGTTTTACCATTTCTTATTGTGTTTTGATCAATAAATGTCTTCTAACGTCTAACGAACAAATTCTGCTAACGAACGTACTCCGCAACATCTGTTCTGTCCGATGTTCTTATCAAAACAAACTGGATTGAAAAAATATATGTTTTCAAATACCTTGAGAAAAGCCTGCACTGCATCCCAATTCCAGGTGAGCGGATCTTTTTGTGTGAGGACTCCACTGTCTTTGATGCATTCATCTATACTGGCGCTCAACTAGAAAGAAATAAAAAAAATCCGATATATACTACTTCACCAAATCAGTATTAAAGACTTCAAGATTAGTGGAAGAACTAATCTGTGAGGCCCCAAAATAGTAACTTATCCTGGGAGTACATAAAGTGTGATAAGATAGTCACCGCAATTTCAATTACATGGAGTGAGGTTGAACCTCTTCTAACTGTTCAAGGTATTTTAACCAAACTTACTGGTAGCTCATCATTTGCTTTTTGTCTGTTTATAATAGATTTTTTAAAAGCATAAAAAAAGGGGAAAGGTCTATTTAAAATTATTAAATTGTTCTTTCCTTGTGTTTGTGTTGAACACATAGGTATTGAATCATGTGGTCAATAAATGTTTTGAAGGTTTTTTTCGCATATGCCCCACTAATAATAAAATTTTTAATATTAGGCAAATAACTATACGAGTATGTACTTACAAAAATTACTTTTATGTTATTACTTTACTGTTACTTTTATGAAATGATACAAAGAGAGAGCGCGTGTATTTTATTGCTGTCACTGACTAAAATAAATTAAATTCATGCATTTCATCATTACCACAGAGCTTAGTAATATTAATATTAAACATATAATCTACCGTCTTACCTCGTACATTACTGCCGTAGCTGTCGGACCGGTTTCGGGTGTCACCCATCTTCAACACGAACTCGTGTTGAGTTGCTGTTGCTGTGTTCCGTAGCTGTCGGACCGGTTTCGGGTGTCACCTATCTTCAACACGAACTCGTGTTGAAGATGGGTGACACCCGAAACCGGTCCGACAGCTACGGCAGTAATGTACGAGGTGAGACGGTAGATTATATGTTTAATATTAATAAAATAAATTGGATCAAAATGATTTTCAAATCATTAGTTGTCCAATCCATGATTGTGTGGTATTTACTCATTCTGAGGTAAAATGGATAAACAAACAAAAGTCTTTATTCAACTCGTTTCGAACACTTTGTGTTCATCATCAGGAAGATACTATAATACAAATTATATCTAATCAGTAACAAAATTAAAATTGATTGAATTAGATTGAATTATTTCTTATATTTCCTCTTTTTTGTGGGCCTATGA
This sequence comes from Hermatobates lingyangjiaoensis, assembly GCA_026182355.1. NCBI lineage: Eukaryota > Metazoa > Arthropoda > Insecta > Hemiptera > Hermatobatidae > Hermatobates > Hermatobates lingyangjiaoensis. Next base: position 636,468 of record JAPFBL010000348.1, read on the forward strand.
AATAGGTTTTAAATAAAACCCGAAAACCGTTGGCATTGAGAGTTTAATTTAAACCTGAAAAACTGAGCGAGTCCCGATAAACTTTACTTTTGTCTCTACTCCACGGTCGATACTTTTATCAATATATATTATATATAATATATATATATATATATATATATATATATATCTGATTGGTTGATGCAGGACCAAATAAGCTTGACTCATTTAATTCAAAGTTGAAGGCTTCTAGCTCTGATCAAAGTCACGTACAGCGGTTCTTCTCTTCCATGAAGTCATCTCCGCCGACACTGCCAGTATCTATATATATATATATGTGTGTGTGTTTGTGTGTGTCAAAAAGGTATTATATGCATTGGTGAAGCGGGCATTGAACTAATAATAATAACAGTCTCAAACTACGTGGATTACAGTTTCTTCTGCCTCTGCATATAGTCTATTTAAATTTTTAATCGACGATTAAGAAAAAAATTAATCGTATAAAATAAGTTAAACCATTTTCAGCCCTACTATAAATGCAAAAAACAAAAAAAAGTTTAAAGGAATAAACTTACTGTTGGAATAACGTATGATTGGTGATGAATGGTGGATCTGAGGTGAGCTAGATACACTGAAGGCTTGACGTCAGTGTATCTCATCCTACTCATGAGAGCTAGCGTCGTCAGAACAGACTGAGCCTTGCCCTGCTTGCTGCCGCTGTCAGAGACTCTGAAAACAGACAGTCAAACATCAACATATCACATCAACTACCACCTATTCCTAAAGTAGTCCCCCGGTCGAACTACCGGCACTCAATAGACATTTCAAAATGACAAGAGAAAGATCTTGTAACTTAAACTAGGTTACAATAACCGTATTGTAACATAGTTTATATATTAAACAACCACAGCCGAAAAAAGAAATGAATGCAGTTTAGGTAGAACACACTCCCAGCCAAGAGAAGCAAGTGCAGTGACCCAGCACCTGGACATCCCTCCACAACAGATGTCACCAGCAACCCTCCAAAAACCTTCAATGATATGTGAACCTTTAACGCGGTATCATATTACCTCCCTAGTAATAATAATTATCTCTGTACGTTAAGTTTTAGTTTATAGTGTCTGAAATAAACCTGATGATGGTCTTCTGAAGGACCGAAACATGTCGTTTTATATAAGTTGAGTGTAATCGTAAATCGTTTATAGTAAGCATTAGTGTAAAATAAGTGAATAAAATGAATTTTGGACAGCTCTTACATACGCTATCTCCTACCACAAGGAAATCCATCAGAAAATTGGAAAATCTTTCAAAAAAACTAACCAGATTGGAAATAGGCGAGAAATTCGTTAATAAACTATGTTTAATATATAAACATAGTTTAGATTTGATTTTTTTGTTATATGTATCTGACATTTTTTCAAATAAAATAGAAATATTTTCAAGTCTCCAAAACGAAAACTTTGGCTTCATTCTTCAACGTAGAAGATGGTCAGATAAACAGGATTCTGTTTATATAAAATTTACGATTTTGAGCCGTAAATCAATTACCAATATATGTATACATATATCAATAATATGATGTAATTTTTCTGAGAGTTGAGGTCTAATGATTTTAAACTAGTCCTTTTGCCGACGTTTCGACATATATTTATCTCATCTACAGGGCTACAACATGATTGTTTTACAATTAGCACTACTATTACAACTATAATCAGTTATTTCGATTATGGATTTTTTTTTTGTATTTTGACATAAGGATATTGTTATAATTATTCTATTTCTTCTATAATTATTTCGTAAGTATAGAGATTACTATTTGATTACCTTGGAAAGTTGTTTATGTTGCAGCATACCTAAATTTACTATTGTTACATGATTAACACATGATGGCTACTATTTGTTTTTTTTGGAGGTTTCTTTACGGTTATGTTCTCTTTTGCTCGTTGAGTTCCCAGTGTTTTTTTTATTTCTTTTTTTATTTTCTCTTTTCTTCTTTTTTTTTCTCTTTTATATCAATCAATCAATCTCTTTTATTATATGTATAATATATAACTATATTATTATTATAGTTATAATGATAATTATATAGTTAAATAATAGTTAATAGTTAAATTAATAATAGTTAAAATATAATTATTATATAGTTATAATAATAATAATATAATAATACGTTTCATGTAAACGTATCAATGTAAAAGCGTAGAACGTTGACACTACGACATTAATTGATCGTAGATCAATCAATATGAAAGATCTAAAAAAAGTATAAGTTCATTACACTTACAACTCGATGTCGGAATACAAACATATTATTTTCAACCATAATATGGCATCGGCTTATTTTTTTGTGGTCACAAAAAATGAAAATCATCATATTGATTGGACAGGAGCTAAATTTATTACCTATGAAAAAAAATGTTGTTAAGAAATATTATTGAATCGTCTCTAATTAAATTTAATAGATCAAATATTATAAACATTAGTAACGGTCTCTTCAAACTTGATACTTTCGTTACGAGGGTAATAGCCTCTTCTAAGAGGGTTGACAGCTAGCGGATAGTTTTTTACTCTTTCATACTGTACTCCTTTGTTTCCCCAAACATCCCTTTCTGGACATTAGTCCTTTCCTGCACTTTCACCCTTTTAAAATACCACTATTCCCTCCCACTCTTCTCAACCCCTCACCAGATGTTTTCTGCATCTAGTGTTTCAGTTAGGTTTTTGACTCTGACAAAAGACCGCTTGTTACGGTTGAAAGATCTTAGTCTTGTTTTCCCATTTTCATATTGTGGTTTGATCATTGATATATATATATATATATATATATAGCAGAGTCAATAATATATAATAATAATAATAATATAATTCAATAATATATCGACCGTTTGATAGAATAGGTGTGCTCTCTAATCGGGATTCGGTCAATTTTGTATTCAGACAATTTTGGAATTCAGTCTAGTTGAAGGTTTTGTCAGGTTAAGATTGTTGTTCCTTTAAATAATGTAAATTTTCATATTCTTAGTTAAAAATTCTTACTTCTACCTATGAAAAAAGTTTTAAATAAAACCGAAACGTTGGTAATGAGAGTTTGATTTTTTATATTAGAAAATTGACCGAATCCCTATTAGAGAGCACACCTATATATATATATATATATATTCTATGTTTTATTATTGAGGGCTAGGTCAATAAAAGAAAATAAACTCCTTCCCAGGCCGACGTTCCAATGTATTTGTACATCATCTTCAGGGCGAAATACATCTAAACGTCGGCCTAGGAAGGAGTTTATTTTCTTTTATTGACCTAGCCCTCAATAATAAAACATAGAATAGAAGAGGTCAAGAACAAATTTTGGAGTTTATATATATATATATATATATATATAGAACATTTATAGGATAATTATGATTTGATTGACCCAGTAGTCTCAAATCATAATTATCCTATAAATGTTCTAAAAGTACATGAAAAAATGTAAAATATAATTAGTTAAATAAATAATATAATAAATTATTTTAATTACAATGATTGTTTAGAATCCAAAGAGAATCTTCTAGAAAATGCATCAACCAGGTTAGTCATGCACCATCCTTCAGCCAGTTCTGAAAACAAAAGTGCTAGGTCATTTAACTGATGAACACCAGTATTACGATTCTGTCACATCTTTGTATATAAACTAGAATATCCGTCACCCTTTGTGTCACTCAGAAGTTATAACAGTAGATATTGAAATTAACTCACTGAGCATGATTGACAGGTATAATATTAATTGTTTCTTGTTATTAAGGCATGGAAACTGATTCTTATATGGCCCCAAGCTTTTGATATAGTATTCTTAACATGATTCAAGATATATACACAGTAAGTATACTTAGCAAAATAAAAATCATTTTAAAGTAAAAAAAAATCATTTGTTTTATTACAGAAATAAATAAAACATCAATTCAAGTTATATATACAATGGAATATACTTAAAACAAACAAAACTTGTAAATTGAAATATTCTATTTATTTACCTAACATGAAATAACATTAATGAAAGGAATGTGTCTTTATAATATTACCTTAGAACATTCACATTATCTGACAGCTGTGTTCAAGTTTATTTCTAAAATTATTCATTTTTAACCTCTAATGTAGTAGTTTATTATATACTAGACTATCCATGACCCTTTGTGTCACTCAGAAATTATAACAATGGGTATTGAAATAAATTCACTCAACATGAGTGACAGATATAATGTTAATAGTTGTTTCTTCTTATTAAGGCACGGAAACAGATTCTTATATGGCCCCAAGCTTTTGATATAGTATTCTTAAACATGATTCAAGATATATATACAGTAAGTATACTTAGCAAAATAAAAATCATTTAAAAGTAAAAAAAAAAATCATTTATTTTATCAAATAAATAAATAAAACATCAATTCAAGTAATACACACAATGAAATGTATAAAAAGTTTTCACATAAACACGTGAAATAACAATCAATGATAAAACCACAATATGAAATTTGGAAAACAAGACTAAGATCTTTCAACCGTAACAAGCGGTCTTCGTTAGAGTCAAAAACCCAACTGAAACACTAAATGCATAAACATCATGCTGAGAGGTTGAGAAGAGTGGGAGGGAAGAGTGGTATTTTAAAAGGGTGAAAGCGCAGGCAGGAGGAGTGTCATTTGTTTCCCCAAACATACCTTTCTGAACATTTGACCTTTCCTGCACTTTCACCCTTTTTAAATACCACTCTTCTCAACCCTTCATCAGATGTTTTTTGCATCTAGTTTTTCAGTTGGGTTGACTCTGACGAGAAGACCGCTTGTTACGGTTGAAAAATCTTTAGTCTTGTTTGTCCATTAAATATTGTGGTTTGATCATTGACAATAAAATATATTTAAAACAAACAAAACTTGTAAATTGAAATATTCAATTTACTTACTTAACATAAAATAACATTAATGAAAGGAATGTGTCTTTATAATATTACCTTAGAACATTCGTATTTTATCTTACATATGTGTTCATATTTGTTTCTAAAATTATTCATTTTTAACCTCTACTGTATTAGTTTATTATATATTTGTTATATTTATTTATAATACATTTGCAGTACTGTCATCAGCGAGCACACAAACGACTGGCTACCTTGGATCCATGCCTTCACTTTACTACCATTGTTTATATTATTCAAACTATAAAATCAAAAGTTTTCGTCAGAGTCAAAAACCCAACTGGACATTTGGGTTTTTGACTCTGACCGCTTGTTACGGTTGAAAGATCTTAGTCTTGTTTTCCCATTTTCTTATTGTGGTTTGATCATTGATTGTTATTTCACGTGTTTATGTGAAATCTTTATATATAATATATATATATATATATATACATAATACTCCAAACACTGCAATACACAAACGATGAGATCTGCAAACCTTGCCCGGAGTGAGAATCAGGTCATTTGTGCGAACAAAGTACCAAACAGCTTCCCTTTAAACCAATTGGATACACTCACGTTAAACAGTCCTTGTATTATTTAAACAGACTAGTATAAAAATATGTATGGTGACACAAAGAAAAACAAAAAAAAAAGACTTACTTTGGGTGTCGTGGAAGAGAGATGCAGAGTAGTCAGATTCGGTATGATGTCTGCTAAGAGGTCTCCCTCGTACTGCATACGAGATCAGGTTAGGGAGGCCAGGTAACAGCTTTGTTACCTCTGCAGGCAACCACATGTCAACTAAGTTAAGTATTTCACCTATAAACAGAAATGTACTATAGAATACATTTACTCATTACAGTGTTAACAATGTACAAGAGTATATTAATATCAAATATGTATATATATAAAGATTTCACATAAACACGTGAAACAACAATCAATGATCAAACCACAATAAGAAATGGGAAAACAAGACTAAGATCTTTCAACCGTAACAAGCGGTCTTCGTCAGAGTCAAAAACCCAACTGAACACTGTTCAGTGGGGTTTTTGACTCTGACGAAGACCGCTTGTTACGGTTGAAAGATCTTAGTCTTGTTTTCCCATTTCTTATTGTGGTTTGATCATTGATTATATATATATATATATAATATTATATATATATATATATATAAATTACAATATACAAAAAATTATTAATATATATAATATATATATATATATATATATATATATAATATATATTAGGTGTGTTCTCTAAGCGGGGTTCGGTCAATTTTCCAGGATAAAAAATCATACTCTCGTTGCCAAAGTTTCTGTTTTATTTAAAACCTTTTTCATAGGCAGAAGTAAGAATTTTTTAACTAAGAAAATGAAATTTACATTATTTAAAGGAACAACAATGTTAGCCGGACAAAACCTTCGACTAGACAAAAGTCTAGTCGAAAGTTTTGTCCGGCTAACATTGTTGTTCCTTTAAATAATGTAAATTTCATTTTCTTAGTTAAAAAATTCTTACTTCTGCCTATGAAAAAGGTTTTAAATAAAACCGAAACGTTGGCAACGAGAGTTTGATTTTTTATCCTGGAAAATTGACCGAACCCCGCTTAGAGAACACACCTATTCTATTAAACGGTCGATATATTATTGAATCTGTTATATATATATATATATATATATATATATATATATATATATACCTATAATACAAAATATAATTACCTAAAAGAATAGTTGCATCAACGGACAGGAAATAATCCTCAAACACCACCACATGTACTATAGCACCAAATATATACCATAGTACTAAAGCCCTTATAAAGTACTACAGTATAGTAATAGTAATAAATATTGATTACCTAAAAGCATTATCGCATGCACTGACAGCAATGAATCCTCGGACACCAGCACATGTACTACAGCATCATGTATATTTCACAGTACCAAAGTCCTTACAACAATGTACTACAGTATATTAATATCAAATAAATATTTTTACTTAAAATACATAAATATTATTACCTAAAAGAATAGTTGCATGCACAGAGAGGAATGAATCTTCAGACACCACCACATGTACTATAGCATCAAGTAGATTGCATTGTACTAAAGTCCTCAGAACTAAAGCCAAGTGAGTTTCTACTACATTTAATCTGTAAAGAACAGAAACAAATATTAATATAATTAGACAATTGAATCAAAAACGAAACAAAAGTAGTAAGGCATCATTTCAAGTAAGAGTATTATTACTTTATTATTATTATTATTATATCTGGTTGACTATAGCACTGCGTCATAAAAAAAAAGTATTGTACTTCCCCCCTTCTGTACTTAAGTACCCCAGTTAGCTTCAATGCCTCCAAGAAGCTCAGCACTTTTGCTGGTCGAAGCGGTAAAAGTTATTCTATGATTTGTTCAGAGTCCCGAAGCACCTACTTCTGTGCAGGCAAAGTTGCCTAACAGTCAGTCAGCAGGTGCAACGGTGTTTCTTCCTCTTTGAAGAATCTTCACAAACCATCGTTGATAATGTCCATTCAGGCTCCCTACGTTTCAGGAGAAAGTAACTTCCTTTTGCCTTCTTCGGGTCCTCAGGTGCACTTGTGGGAGGTTGGCTCCCAGTAGTTAGCGCTTTTGGACCCTCTGCGATTCCGGACCTGATGGTCTCCGAACATCCTTCTCTATACAGGGGAAAATCCCTGAAGCTCTATCGGTGGTATTTTGTCCGCTCCGGCAGAGCACCGCATACCGGAGTATTTGGTACCCTTGAGGCTCCGTTCATAATAGAGTAACCCCTGTATCATTATATCTGTATCTGTATCTCTGTATCATTATAAGAAATCTTTACTACTGTGAATGGAAAAAGTTCTAAGACAATACCGCAACATCGCCATTGAGTGTTTGATGTATATATTATAACATAATACATTCCTCCTGTTCCCTTTCTATGTTTGATTTTTGTGGTGGTTAGGTGTTGTTGTTTACTATTTTCTGCTACGGATATTGACTGTCAAATATCATTTAACACAGAGGGACTGTGCAACCTCTATACCTATTGGCAGAATGACTGAGGCTTCGCTGAGCAGCGGGTAACTGGGACCACATGCATGGACCTGTAAACTTCACTCCTATTGGTCAACATTGTAACAAAATATATATATATATATATATATTTTAAAAGTTGGGAGCACCTTCCAAACATCTTTTAAAAAATGGAGTCGTTTATTGATTTTTTTTTGTCTTTATTTTTCCAAATTACAAATTTTTTCTTAATCAAACCAATTAAAAATTTTAAACC